>WBMZ01001592.1:0-48885 GCA_013400975.1 Atrichornis clamosus
CCATGCGGCGCCCGGGGCCGTGCGGGGCTGGCGGCGCTCCCGGCCCCGCCCCGGGACCGCCGGTGCTGCTGGCGGGGTGGGGGGAGCTGTCGCTGGGAGTCTCGGCCTTGTGGGAGGCGGGAAAGCCGGTCCGCTTCCCCCTCTGCGGCTGCTGTGCAGCCTAGCACTCCCTCTCAGGTTTCTGGGTGTTGCGGCCGGAACCGGAGGTTTGCGTCAGGTGCCACCTGGGGCTGTGCAGCGTGGCCTGTGGACCTTGGCGATAAGATTCCCCCAGAGTCCGCCGAGCTCTGTGCCTCGCAGCCAGGAAGGATTTTGCTGCCAGTAATTTTTTTTTTTTTTTTTAGTAGCGTGTAATAGTGAAGCAGGATGCAGGAGAAGCTTAAATGTCCGTAGTTGAGTTAGTGCCTCTCTGTTTCTTCCTCCGCTCTTCTTTCCCCGGCCACAACATCAGCACCGAACTAATGAAATTTAAACTAGAAGTAGTTGTAAGAGTTCTAATGCTGTATATTTCAGAATCAATTTTTAGAAATACTCTGCTGTTTGCCGATATTATTTAAATGGGGGAGCTTGACACGTGCAGTACCTTTCTAATACACTTTTAAGCTGTAGACAGGACAGATAGGACCTAAAAAATTACTTGTGCCTTTTATCTTTTTATTTGTGATCAGGTTTTTTTGCCTCTTGATATTGGTTTCTCTTGGAGGCTTCAGCATGTAGTAATCTGAGGATCTGTTCCCTGTCTTACTGCTACAAATCGAAATCTTTATCTATCCCTGTGATATTATACTCTCTGAGTATACAAAAATGGCTTGTGAAAGGGTTTTTGGAAGTAGGTACCTTGCTTCTTTCATGCTTACATAGAGGATCAGTGATTTAAGGATATTTTCTTGTTGTTCTTGATTGAATACTAAACCCAGAAGCAGTTACAAGAGCTCTAATGCTGTATATTTCAAAATGAGTTTTAAGAAATACTCTGCTATTTCCTAATGCTGTTTAACTTGGGCAGTTTGACATGTGCAGTATCTTTCTAAGTAGATCAAGGTCAGTGGTAATCTTTCAGCTGCTCTTCTGCTCACTTGCTTGCAAAATAATATCTGGCTTTGACTGAAGCTAGTACTTGGATTAGAAATACAAGTCATTAAATGTGAAAGGTATGTTAGCTTGGAAACTGTAATGTTTCCATGGAGATGGGGATATAAGAAACGTAAAGGATTTTGGAGCTGTAGGCTGATGCTCTTCCAGAAGATTGAATCTTTAGCAGACATTGGAGTAACATGAGGTCACTTCCTAGTTCTGCTGTTACTCTAAAGCAGGTCAGAGTTTTTCTGCTGGAGATGGACAGTGTAGGAGATCCCAGCACAGGGCTCTAAAAGAATCTTTATTCTCAGCTGTTCAGTGGAAAGGGAGCTGTACCTTTGGCAGACCTTGCTCACAAAGTCTTCCTATTCGGAGTAATATAACTGCATTTCACATAGAGTGTAGGAATTATGTAAACTACTAATTAGGCTATGTGTGTCTTAAAGCTATGACTGGGAACATGAGAGGACTGCTTATGTGTTCTGGTCCATTTTTGGTCTACCTTAATAATCCTAGAATCTGCTGATGACACAGTAGGACAAAACTGACTCCACTTAGCTGAGTCCCTCTTTCCCCAAACAAACTCCCATTTTAAAACCCTGAAGTGGTTCTCTTGAAAGATACACATATTTTTGTGTACTAAGATTACTGTGGTTTTGAAGCTGACCTTTTTACTGTTACAAAAACATTTCTCAGGAAACAAGACTCTAAACGTGGTTGTGAATGTGAAAAAGTCAAATGTACCATTATTAATCTTTGTCATAAATCCACTGTAAACTATTTCAAGTATTTTTTGCTGTTTGGCTCATGAAATAGGTGATAGAAAAGCAACTCTAAAGCTTTCTGTGCATTCAAGCTGTCATAAAAGCTTACTGTTAGTGAATGAGAGAGGTCTTGCCCTTGTATTTCCCTGGTCATGACTGCACGGTCCTGTTCCATGCTTTGTGTTGTCCCTTGACTTCCTGGTGTGTTTGTACTGAGACGATGTGGTTTTCTTTCACTTGAATGACTTCTTTTCTGGGGCATTTCTTAGCTGTTCTGGTGAATTAAAGGCAGCTCACAGGTGCATCCTAGGTGACATATAGCAAGTTGGGGAGGAGGTTGTGCAATCCTTTCCTCTCTTGGCAGCAGTGCACTTGGTTTGGTTTCTCCTAGAACTACCTTCACCCTCAGTTTTCTTTGTATTTTGGTTATGTTCTTCTTTTCTACTTCGGTTGCAGAGAAGTTGACAACTTACATTTTTATTTTCTTACAGGAAGAGGATGATTGGAAGGAGTTTGAGCAAAAGGAAGAAATTGATTATAGTGGTCTTAGAGTTCAGTCCATGCAAATAAGGTACTACTTTTTTCTTTTTTTTCCTCTTTTTTCATTACTGTTGTCTGAAAAGGATGGGCTTTTAATTCAAAGCTGCTTCCATGGAGTCCAGTTAAAGAGAGGTTTGATATGTTTCTGATACTACACAACTTTGCTGCTGGGTAACTTAAGTTTGATTGGTCTCTGCCAATGTTCTCTTTCTTTTCAAAATCTCTTCTCATACTCTACATCTATCTTTTTTTGCTTGGGACTCAAGGTGTTTTTTTTTATTACAAATGCTTAACACTCCCCTCCATAAACATATTAAAGTAGGAATTTCTCAGAGGAGTGCAGGATAGTAATTCCCACTGAATCATTTGACTGCCGTGAGGGTATCTGGCTCAATCTATTTGACGTCTTCAGTTGGGGAACAAATTCCTGACCCATTGCATATGTATTTCAAAAAACCAAAAATACAGTTGGCAAAAGTAGTGTCCCATGGTAAGATCCCACAGGACTGCATTTAGGAATCTAATCCACAATTCCTTTTTCATCTTTTCATTAGACCTTCTCCTGTTGTCTGGTCCAGAGTAAGTCCTGGTTAAGAAAAATATTTCATCAGGTCAGAAAAAGGGTTTTTATGACCTCAGACTGAGAATGTCAGATAATCCTCATTGTCCAGGTATTGATGTTCAAAATAATGTCACCTTAAGATCAGCTTA
This sequence comes from Atrichornis clamosus, assembly GCA_013400975.1. NCBI lineage: Eukaryota > Metazoa > Chordata > Aves > Passeriformes > Menuridae > Atrichornis > Atrichornis clamosus. The sequence goes on from WBMZ01001592.1 coordinate 3,093, forward strand.
CCTGTAACCAGTGCAGTAGGTGTTCTCTTCACTGTTTTTACAGGTCTAATGTTGGAATTATATACTTTTTTGGATCACATTCCCCTCACTCCTTTCAGTTAATTAGTCCTTTCAGGCCATTTGCATGAATTTGTCCCACAGGCTGTCCATGGCATTGAAGTGTCACAGTGGATAATCACATGTCTGATTAGAGAAGAAACCAGCAGGTTGCAGCTTCGCTGACTGCTGGTGCTGTTTGACTGAAAAGCCAGTACTTTGGTTTTCCAGTCAAAGGCCAGCATTTGGAATGCTTCTCATGCTGTGGTAGATTTTCAGGCATGTGGAAGTTTCTGCCACAGGATTTTGTAACCCCTCAGTTAGTGGCTTCAAGGGAAGAGTGCAGAAGTAAATGGAAAACCCACTAAAGGTTATAAATTATCCATCTCTGGAGATCTTTGCTGAAACAAAGATACAGAGTATGTGGTGGGAGTGGGATGCTGTACTTCTGCTGCTGTAATTAGTCTGTGGACATCTGCTTCTGCCTGTCCTTTAAAATATGGTAGTGATGTGTTTAGGCCTTGGGACCACCTTACTATGATTGTTACTGTGTTTGGATGAAAAGTGAAAGACCATTTGCAGGCATTTTTTTTTCTGTTCTCTGATCATTGCTTACACAGAAAGCTTATGCAGATCATGATTAGTAAGATTTGGTGAACTTCTGGACTTTGAGTGAACTTCGGAATTCACCCTTTGCTGCTGTTGAGATCAGTGTCTTGATCTTTTTCAACAGCCTCACCCTTCACATCTGTCCCATTCTACCACACAGCTTTCCGTAGTAGCTTTGACTAGCAAATTATTTTCGGTTTCTGTTTCTATGCAAAATAGTTAAAAAAATACAGAGCTGAGCTTTTGCATTGGGCTTATCCTTGAAAAAATGACATTTTTCTCTTGTGCCTGTTTTTGATCGCCTGCTTTAAAAAAAATCAGAGTTTGTTTGTAGATTATATAGTACCCAGGTAAGAGTATTTCTCAGGTGGTTGTGGTTATAGGGATAGTGAGCTCAGGACTTCCTTTCTTTCACCACAACTCCACTTTCTTTCTCGTGACTACAGCATTTAATGGAAGCTGGACTTACAGACCTTTCCTGCTTTATCTTCTCATCCCTTCCAAATGCATGACTGTCTTAGTAAGGAAAAAGCCTTTAAGCGCAAAATAAGATACGAGTTTCTTTGATCCCTTAGTTCACGTTGAATTTGTCTTTTCTTTGTTTTAAGAGCTTTTTTCCTTCTCAATTGCCAAGTTATGTAGCAGCATGCCAGAAATTGCTCAGATGGAATTACTAGTACAGTCATTATAGGACTAATGTAGTCTGGTTTAATTTAGTATTTTCAGTACAGCAGCCATGAAATATTGTCTGTGGGAATTGTGTAATATATGGCAAGTCTTAAAACTCTGTAAGGTGCTACTCATCATTTCTCTTTTATAGTGAAAAAGAAGATGAAGAAAGTGAAAAAAGAGAAGAACCTGGTGACAATTGGGAAGAGACTGGTGGTGGTGGTGTAGACAGATCATCTGGTCCTTGGAACAAGTCAGCTCCTGCACCAGCACCTGTTGTTGAACCAATTGGTAAATTTAACTCGGAGCTGCTGCTTTTTTCTGATGGGGACGTGCATGAGGTTGAATTAAACTGCTCCGTGGGCAGAGCTCAAGGAACAGTTCCTGTTTAGGCACCCTCTAACATACTAATGGCTTGTTTGACATGCAAGCAAATGAGAAAATTTTTCTGTGAAGAAAAATTCCTCAGATCTGAGAAACTGAATTGAATTTAAAGTATCTGTTAGATACTTTAAAACACAAGTGGAAGGTTTTTTTATTTCCAACTTCAAGGAGACGGGGGAAACATTTTGTCTTTGCAGGAGATCTCTCTGCTTTGCAGTCTGCAAAATACCTGTTGGGAGCATATCTGCTGATGTAAAAATACAGCTTTTACACTTCAGTGGATGTTCAGCCAGTATCTGATGTCTGATGTGGCAGTCAGTACATTTTTCAAATCAGTTCTAGAGTACTGAGAACATGACATTGCAAAATGGATTCTTTAACTAAGGTCCTAGGACTTCAGGGTTTTTTATCAAATACTGTTCGTTAACATCAGCAGAGGTGAACTATTTAGTCATGTTTTGAATTCAGAATATTCTTTTCCATTGAGAAATTAATTGAAAATAGTCTGCTCTGTTCTTTCTTGTTTGTACAAGCAAGAAGGTAAAACTAATTAATGTTATTTCATCTTAAATTTTTACCTTAAATGCAAACTATTTGGATAGTCCCATCTGCCTCTGGAGAGGTGTTTTAAATAAGATTTGGTAACTCTATGTTTAAATCTGTTTTAATTGTGTTTTAAATTGTTGCTAATAATGTGCAAATGAGAAACATGATGTCCTCATCAGTACCAGAGATTCCCTAAACTTTGTGAGGCCATACCCTGGAGCCACATTGCAATTTGACTGAGTATAGGTTAAATTAGGTGTCACCTGATTTCCTGCTGTGTCTAAAATACTTGCTTCCAAAGCTTTGAAAGGTGGAAAAACATACTTGTAGGATCCTTTTCAATTTTGTTTGTGGAATTTGGTTTGCGTGTTGGTTGTTTCGGGTTTGGTTTTTTGGGTTTTTTTTCAGCTATGAATGCAACCTTATTCTGTTGTGTAAATGTTGTTGTTGTTATAACTAGTTACAGAGACTCCAGAACCAGTTCAGACTGGTGGCGTGTACAGGCCGCCGGGGGCCAGGGAGGGTGGCCGGCCACGGAGAGCACAGCAAGGACCACCAGAAATCTACAGTGATACGCAATTCCCATCACTGCAGTCCACCGCCAAGCTCGTAGACAGTCGGAAGTAAGTACCTTCCTCTAATTCCCTAAGAGACACATTTGAACTATTTTCTACTAGTTCTTATTTTATCTTAGGGCTTAAGCCTGAATCTTTCCATAGAGGAAGGAAATTAACTAAGAGGTCTTAACTGTATTTTCCAACCCTATTCCCATGAAATGACTTTCGTAGGATGTAGCCCAGTGAGGCAGCCAAACAAGACTGCCAGTTATATTATCTTTGATGGCTGAAGGATTTTCCTGAAGCAAAATATTTCTGCTGTTGACAGCATCTGGTTCCCTGAGACACTAGCTGTGGTGAGGCTCTGTGTTGCTACCTTCAGTAGACACACGTAGGAAGTCTTGAGCACACCACCTTCTTGTTAGAGATGTGAAGGTAGTTCAAGGGGAGGAATGGGGTTTAATACAAATACTTCTTGTCTGAGCTGCAGTTTACAGTCATGAGCTCCCCCAGTTTTGCTTAAGAGTTTTGTATTATGTGGTGCTGAAGACTTCAGTCTCACCCTGCTTTTGAGTCCTAATCTCTCTGTAACCTCATTCCCAGTAGAAGAGATAGCTAGGCCAACACCTAATTCACTTTAGTTTTTTGGGGTGTTTTTTGTTACTGGATTTTTTCTCTCCCTGCTTACTATGTTACTATTTGATACAGATTAGACATTTTGTTTTTTTCTGGGTATCTTTTGGTGCAGCTTTGTCTGCTTGGCAAAAGAGACATGCTGTCATTGATGCTTTATGGTTTGAATGGTGCAAATTGAACCAAGATGAAATTCTGAATGAACATTCTAGAAAATTTCTGCTTTCTAGAACCTGTTTTTCATAAATGAACTTAAATTTATTTTTGAGAACATTAATACTGATGTTTAGAATGTAATCTGAATTGTACTGGGTGATGAGCTTGTTTTGGAGATAATATTTTGCAAGAAAGATTTGCTTGGGAATGTTTGACTGTTCTGTTAAACTCTGGGTCTTAGTGTTTGTTCTGTGTTCATAATGTTTTTGTGTGTTGGGATGGGGTGGAAATAGACTAGAAATTCACAATTCACAAGCTAGTGATAAGATATTTACTGATTACATTTATTTTCCCATAGGGATAAAGAAATGGAGAAGAGCTTTGAAGTAGTAAAATACAAAACTAGAGGTAGGGATGAGGTCTCAAAAAACCAAGCACTTAAACTTCAGCTAGACAACCAGTATGCTGTGCTTGGGGATCAGTAGAGCTGCACACACATTACAATTAAGGAAAGCTTTTTTGATAACCCTTCTACTAAGGTAACTAAACTACAGCTAACGGCTATGATGAACATGCCACCTTATTTCTGCTGGATCTACTGCAGCAAGTGCAGACTACTTTGACGTAAGTGATTGGTTCTCCTGCACTATGGAAGCATAACATGTTGCAACTTCTCCATTGGATATGGGGCAAAGTAATGTAAATGATTGAACAAGAGTCATCAGTGTTCTTTAATTGCTCAGAAAGATACCTACAGCCAGTGGTCATTTCAAAATCTTTTTATGTTCAGATACTGAGCCTTCGTAAAGGTTGACTACCTCAGACTTGATGCACTCATTGTGGACACCATGTGGATCACAACTTCTGGAAGAGAAGGTTACAGCTGTTTTAGTGGCCATCTGAAACTTGAAACCAGCTCTACTGGATTCCTGTCAGAAATCCTGCAGAAGTCAGCCATTTGGTTCCAATTTGCTATAACAAAGATATAAGTGACCTTAATGACAAACCTGTTCATTCCCCTTCTGAGGAATCCTGTCATGTGTAGCCATAGCCTACTAGAGACTTCTGGAGCCTACCATACCACTCATACTATCCAAGTATGACAGAGCTGTAGTTTGTTTACCTTTTTAGAGTGCTGTACGGAAGCAACTGCAAATCAAATTAAAACTCATTCAGTATCAGATTTGAGGAATTATGGGTTTGAATGGTTTTGTTTGCATTAGCCATTTTCAAAGTTGTCTGTTCAAGCATTTTTTTTTCTATTATCCACAAAAAANTTGCCTGCCTTGTTTCTGATACCAATTTGCAGTATATTTAAACAATGATAAGATGTTGTAGTGAAACAGGGTTTATTTTGGTTTATGTCATGAAGTTTGTCTTTCTCACCCTAAAGCACTAAGACTTAGAGTTTTGATTTGACACAGAGGTATCCAGACTCCAACTACAGTCTTCCGAATTAGTCCTTTAAAAATGAGATACATGGCAGTAGTGATACTAGGTAAAAATTATCTTCTATCAAAAACAATTACTTGTTTGTTGAAGAGTGATGCTTACTTGATAACCAAAATAACTTTATATGCAGAGAAATAACTAAAGCTGGTAAGCCTGATTTGTTTGGCTACGTGTGTGAAGCATGCAGCTCTTTGAGGCAGCAGTCCTCCAAGTATAACTCATCAATGGTTTATTCAGTCAGAAAGTTTAGTAATAATGGAAGACAGTGGCTTCTTTAAGTTACTTAATTTAGTGGAAGTAGGCAAAATGGCACTGATACACTAGGAATATAGGACATTGCCTGTAACTGTTTCAGTGAACCAAACCTGTCAAGTACCAGAATTGTTCTGCTGTAGCTGTTTTTCTCTTCCCTGAATTTTTACACCAGAAGCAACATGAAGTAGTAGTGTGCTCCAGTGTTGAGGTTTCTCAGAGTAAATGCCAAAAAATTGACCCAGCATCCATAAGAGTTGCCAATGGCAAGAAAAACAAGGGAACAAAACAAAACTTGCTTGTGTGTGTGGGAGTACTGTGTATGTGCGGAAGATGAGGATAGTTCAGGAATTGCCCTGTTGGGTTCCCTTTGACTAACTGCTGACTTGCTTTAAATTTACTTCTCTGAGGCCAATGCAGATTTTGCTGTTGACTTCAGTGGGGCTGGGGTTTCACCTGGTTCTTTTGTGCACAGACTAAAACCGGCCTTGCCCTTGCAGAGTTAACTGTCTTTAAAAATTCTGCCAGAAGCTGCTATTAAAGAGAGGGCTCAGGAGACTATTCTTAAAAGTTGGAGACTTCATTTGGAAATAAAACCCCACTGAAAGACTGATACCAATGCCTTGGACTCTGAGCCACGTATCTTCCTTGAAAATCCATTGTTGCCAGCAAAACTGTTGTCGCAATATCTGTGGAATTCATGGTCAATGGACATGTCACTTGATGGGGTAGAAATGCGAAGTCTTAAAATGTTTTTCCTGATGCTCTAAAGAGATTGAGATCACTGATGCACATGAACAGAGTTTTAGTCTCCTGTGTGAAGGGTAGATGAGACTGTCCATTGTACCACCTTTATCTGAGGTTTTTGGGCATGAATTCTGGCAGTTCAAGAAAACCCTGTAAAAGTTTCGAATCAAATAAAATGGAAATATACATGGATTCTGGAGTCTAGTGAGTCTTTACATTTTAGTTTGAGCTCATGACCATATAATAGCAGAGGAAAGAAAGCATTTGGAGCTCTTAAGGGATAGGCCATGGAGTGGGCAGTCAGCCTTATGCTCAGGCAGGCTGTACTTCATTGCTTACAGCAGTACATATTAATATGACTTTTATTTATACATGGAAGTTTAGTTTGCTACTTGTCACAGTGTCTTACTCCCACTATATAGGACTGGCTTGAAATTGTGAATTGAGTATGAATGAAGCTTTGATTTGCTTTTCACTAAAGAGAACTTCTGCTAAATTAAAGAATGGGGAGAAAATCCTAACCTCTGGATGGTTGCTGTCACTGGAGTCCATCAGGTACTGATAACTAAAGGTGTTACTTTGGGGGCTTCTCTCGAGCATATCATTCCAGTTTCTTTCTGGAGGCATAAAGGAAAAGTCAGAAATGCAGCAGATTTCCATAGTACAGAATGTTAAACTCTTTTTAAAAGTGTTTCTTGTGTTAAATATAGCTGCCAGCAACTATCAAAATGCCAGTTGTCAGTGTCTTCCTTGTATCAAGTAATTGTTCTGCATGCCTGAAATTTTGAAAGTCAGTCCTCTGTGGAAGCTTGGTATACTTTTGAGACTCTGAAGTCCAGCTTTATCTGGTTTGTTGCTGCGTTCATTCAAGGCATGCTAAGAATGTCCTTTTCATTCCTTCAAAATGCTTGTTGAAGGCTCATTCCATAAATGAAGGGTTGTCAGTTGTAGAAATGAGATTCTTGATACCAGTCAGTATAATGCAGTTGTGTGCCGCTTCAGGAACTCCCTAGCCTGTAAAATGCTTTTTATGGTGGGTTACTTGTTAATTCCCAATTTAAAGGTTCCATTTTACTTTCTCTGGCTTGCAATGAAATAAAGCTATAAGGTTACCAACTTGCTAGTAGAACATTTAAATGTCCAGTGCTTACTGGGAAAAGAACAATTTGGATTTGTGGTTCTCAATGATGCAGTCTGTATTTAAGGATGTTAAAATGCTAAAAACTAGATAATTTTAATAAAGTTGGACTTCCCAAATGCCTACTGTAGGTATCTGGCATCTGTATTTACTTGAGCTGATGATAAATGTAGGAGAGGACTAGTTTTACCCTACCCTGTCTCCCCTGGTTTAGCTGTGTTGTGTTTAATCTTACTCACAAATGAAGAGGAATTGACAAGTGACTGTCTCCTGTTACTTCAGTTGTGTATTTGCAGCTAGCTTTACCGGTCATGTCCACAGTAACTCTTAGAAATAAATGAATTTTTAATGGTGCAAACTGTGCTAGAGGCCTGACACCATAGAGATGAGGATTTTTGGTATTTGACTGAATCTGCCAGCTTTTGAAAAGTTTCACCACACTGTGGCTGAGACACCTGTGCTGTTCAGGTCATGTAAACACAATATAAACTTGATTGGGCTGCACATCTTAGACACTTATCTGAGCTTTTGCAATAGTTGTAGCTTTTTGTCTTTCTAATTTCTGCCTGGTTGAAAAGTTTTAAACTTGCTTGTGGTTTTCTGTCAAATACCCGAACTAAAATGGAGCAGGTGATTAATAGAGCTTCATGTGCTTAAGTAAGGTTGCTTATTTACAAGGTAGTAATATTATTTTTTCCAATATTGACATGGTCAGAAATGAATACCTCATATTTAATATATCTGTTTGTATCAGAGGCCCAAGAAACAAAATTGTACCAAAACCACCTTGAGTACTATAAAATCTTTATGAACAGCTGCAGTCCGGGTTTTGTTACTTGACTGTAACTTACTTCTCAAATTCTCTCCCTGTTTTCAGTTTTTAATGTTATAAATTGTTTTTAATGATAAATAGGGGCTTTTATTTGGGAATATAAGAAAATAACGTGTAATTAAACTTCAGTTATATGAATTAGCTATGTACAGATGGGAGGAAATCTGACATATTTGCAGATAAACTCTTCAGGAAAGGTTAAAAAGACAGCTTGTCTGTATTGAGATTATTATGAGAGCCTGCAAGCTCAAGCAGATGGAGGAAGAAATAACAGCAGAAAACAGAACTGAGGAGTCTAAGATACAACTCCTGTGTATCTGAAGTTTGGCTTCTGAAGCATCACGTGTAGTTCTACTGTGTTCTGTTTGAAGTGAAATAGAGCAGGAAGGATTAAAAAAATAAATTAGTGAGAATGGAAATGAGGCAAATAAAACACAGGTGGTAGAAGAAGAGAGGGATTAGGAAGACTGTTTTCTAAATGATAGGATTACGTGCATAGCCTGAGGCGGGGAGTGGAGTGCAAGAAGTTGGATAGTTAGATGTGCTGTGTGGGTAGGCACTGATTGCACAAGTGACAGATCCATCTGACTTTAAATGAGCAAAACTGTTTAAAGTTGGGGAAGGCAGCTCATTTTGTTTCTTCCTTTTGAAGAACTGGGAAAACCTGTCCAGAGAGAAGGTAAAATTTTGCATTGGTATAAAGCTGTCTGACCTGTTGCCTGAAGAGGGAACTGAGGATTGTTGAACCATCTTGAAATTTATCCTCTTACGAAATAACTTGTGTATTTAAGTGAAAATTATTTTTCACTTCTGCGTGATAAAAGGCTGAGACATTGTTTCAAATAGCTGTGAAGACATTTTTGTGAAGTGTCTTCTAAGTGGTACATATATCATGGGTTTATTTTCAGTTGCTTAGAGTATATGTTGATACAGCAAGGTTAATGAAGTTCAGTGTTCACTTCAGTAAAATTCTGCTTAGCCAGAACACAAATATTAAAAACGTATGACAGTATTAATGAGTCACCAGAAAAAGTAGTGTGTCTGGAATATTGGAATGGAAAGTACCATCTAAAACAACTGTGTGCACTGAAAAGAAGCCCAGGCTGTTTTGTAGCAAGAGGTTGGGAAGCTTGGGACCAAGAGAGTGGGATTTGGCCTTGGTTCTCTACTGAGCTGCTATGTTCAAGTAATTTAGTTTCACTTTGCCTCAGTTTCCCCAGCTGTACCAAAAAAACCCAACAACCTACCTCACAGGGGTGTTGTGAGGCCAAAGCTGTTCTTTGTCAAGGGCTGGGGCTGATGGAAGGTTCTAGAGAGGAATAAAAGTCTTTATTAAAAGATCTTTATATTAGCTTTTAATGTAGTATTTTAATACTACTTTGGCAGAGGCTTATTTCTATGGAATGTAATATACGTCCTATTTAAGTATTATGTAATTACTTATTTTAGTATGTATGGGTAAGGAAAAACTTAGGAGTACTCGTAACTATTTCCTCTCTTCAATTATCCGTGCAACCCAAATAGCATATTAATATAAGGCTCTTTGTTTTTATGTGGGACATATTAAAATCAATATTGCTATATTTTGTAAACCCCATGACTGAAATAAAATCCTGCTCACAGTTGATAGCCATCTCTTATAATGTGGCTGTTTTTAAAGTTTGTTCAAATTATGTGAACTGGAATGTTCACTCCTGATAATAAGTGGTATTTTGTTATAGGAATATATTTTTCTTCCCCTCTCCATGTGTAAACACATTTTTCCTCTTCTTTATTCTTTCCTGTACTTAAGTGGCATGCAGGTACAAGGGAAATTGGGAGAGAGACTAATCTTTAAAACACTTAAAATCTGTTGTTAAAACAAACTGTAGAAGAAGATGAAGGGAATGAACCAAAGGGAAATGAAGAGGGTTTTGTGAACTAGATAAAGGAAAGAAATTATCAGAAAATATATCTGAGAGGGGTAAGCAGAAGAACAGGTAAGAGAGGAAGGAGTGCACATACAGAAGACCTGATTATTTATTATTATCTCCTGTTTTATCAGTTAACTGCAGCTGAAATAAAGTGAAGTAGTAACTTACAAGTATGTCTTTGTCTGCTTTTGCTGGTTATTTCAAGGTTCATTGCTCAGCTTTAACAGTGGGGCCTCAAATAGAAGCAGAGAACACGATGGTGACCTGCATGCAGACAAACGAGAGCTCTGGTGGGTACTGGACAGAGATGAGGCCCAGCAGTTATTTTCTCTTTCTGATATTTTTATCATTGCAGCACCTCTTAGATAGTTGTTAATGTGCATCAGTGGTGACAGTTCTCTGTCAGAAATAATTACTCTTAAACTTCAACAAGCTATGGCAGTTGCTTCAGAGGAAATGTTTAACTAGCTGAATAATAAGTACTGAAAAATAACATGGGGCTTTTTGGAGTAATTATGGTGATGATGGTAGCAAGTGATATTAAGGTCAGCATATTGATAGATGGCTTTAAATGTCTTTATATATCTTGTTATATAGTGGGAAGGAGAATTGGTATTAAGATGTTTGTCATCTGTTCCCCTCTTAACAAATAAACTACCCTAGTCTTACTGTCTTACCAGCTCCAAGGAGCTGCTTCTACCATTCTCTTATCACTTTCCTGCCTATATTTTTCTAATACGTCGCTTTTTTTAAGGTGCTGATGAAACAGCAAATATTCATTGAGGACCTGTAAGAGAAAGACATGCTGTAATATTTTTCCATATTGTTCTGTCTTTAATACAGCCTAACATCTTATTCGATTTCTTGACTGCAACTACACATTGAGCACATGTCTTCATCAAGCTCTCCATGGTGATGCCTAGATCGTCCCCTTGAAAGATCACAACTAATTCAGACTCATGTCTCAACTACTACCAGATCATGTGCAAGTGGTTTAAAACCTTTCCACTATTCATTGCCTTGGGTTTATTTTCTGTTGACATTCACTTGCCCCTGAATTGCCAAGTTTACTGAGTTAGAGTATCCTGGCAATCACCATCAACCTAGTAACTTCTGTGGGGATTGGCTTTTGCCATCTGATGTACTGAAGTCTTTAGTTTCATGTATACAATTCACTCTTTTGGTCAGTGAGTAGCATGGCAAGTTCTTACAAATTTTTATTCTATCTGATGTTTTCTGTTACTTTTCTTGTCTCCTATCTTCTGTATTGAATTTTCATTCTAGCTCAGTTACAGCAGTGAAGTCATTGAGTTGCAACTGTCTGCTTTATTTCAAGTAACTTGCCTACAGAAAACTGGTAGTTAAAATGTTGTCATAAGCTTCCTTTTTTAAATTAAATAACTTATTCTGTATCTCAGAGTATGTACAACTATAGCAAAATGATTCAAACCATAAAAACAGGCTGATACAAGCAAACAATTGTCTTGAGAAAGAGGCAAAATGTGTGAATCTGGTCTCTCAGAGCTTAACTTCACTGGTTTCAACTGAGTTATTTCTGTCCCACGAGGTCAGTTTCATTAAAATTTGATTTGAGATCATGTCACTTGAAGCCTGGGTTGAACAGCCAGAATCAAGTGCCAGCGAACAAGCCGCATAGCAGATTTGTTTTAAATTTCTGGGTTATTCTCTTCTTTGTGCCAGAGATGAAGCAGATGTATTAGTCTCTGACCAGCAATCACATGGTTCTCAGCCATGCTTAGTCTAAGCTACCTGTTGTAGTATTTACCTGGATATTGAAATTACATTACAATATTTGAGATGAAGCAACACTGGAAGGCAGGCTTAGTCTTTTGCAGTTTGTTTCATCTCTTCATTCCCACCATCTCGTGCTTTAAAGAGCATGGAGCTGTAAATGATGTCTTTTAAGTGCTGGCTGCATTTACCAGTCATGTTATAGTTTACAGATAAAAAGGGTGTGTTGTAAGGGCAGACTCAAGCCCTGTGAGGAGGTAGAGCCTGGCCCCTGAGAGCTGCATTACCTCAATATCAGTGCCCCATATCCTAGAGAACAGCTGCTTTCCAGTACTAATGATGATACCTGGTTGAGAAAAATGTACCTTGGCTTTTGCATCCAAGTAACTGTATCTATTAGGTGTTCTATTACAGCAGTTACTAGTATCTGTCAAAAACCAGACAACTGCTGCGGGTTGCTTGAGTTGGCAAATGGGAGTTGATGGTTGGGGTTTTTTTACTTTTACAGAACGGGTGGGGGAAAATAGAGCTAATGAATCTGAGCGTTGTTAAAATGTAGCACTTCACAGCCTCTCCTCGGCCTCTAGAAGACTCATCCCTGCTGCTACACTCACCAAAGCCATGTCTTGCCACTGTAATTCTGTACTGTTACTAACTGTCCAGTAACCTTCAGGACTGACAAGTTCCTTGACCATGCACTGTGTCTCTAACTTGGGAAAAAGGCAAACCGGCTTTGTAAACTGGCATGACAGTGTTTTCTAGGGAATGGGCTCTGCTCATTTTTTTCCTGCAACTCAACTCAAAACCCAGCAAAAATCTCTTGATTTTACTTCTCTTTGCCCTAGAGTATTCCCTCCTTCTTCTGTTCATCTAGTTATTACCATGCCAAGGATTTGTCAGGTGCTTGAATTATTCACTACTTACTTAGAAAGCAGCAGGTAAGAACTGAGTCTTGAGTCATGCTGCATTGCTTTTGTCAGAGCTGTAGTATCAAACATTGCAAAATTGCTTAGTAAGTAATGGCAGTCTCCTTGAAGAATTGAAACCTAGAGCCTCAGAGGCTACACGGGAGCCTAATTCCCACTGAATACAGCAAAAGGGAGGCAGTAGCACCGTCCACAGTACAACACGGTTTAGCTATGGAAAGGAGTAGGGTTGCATGACTGGTAACCTTCTAGCTTAAACAAAACTGTCTTACCTGGACAGCAGGATCTAGCCTAAAGCATTTTTACTTTTTTTTAATGAAGAGGTGACTGAGGGAAGAATTGTAAAAGGATCTCTCTGTAAGCGAAAAGGAAAAAAACCCCTCAATTTGTTTTCAACAATGTACCAGAATATCTCACCACCAGACTTAATGTGAAGAAATGAAGATAAAGCAATTTGAGTACTTATTGTAGAGCAAAAGAAAGAATGATACTGTCACTGGGAAACTGGTTTGGCTGGGAGCCCACAGAACAGCAGAAACTGTTTCAGCAAAGCAGAGTTCAGTATGATCTATTTCTGAGAATGCCTTTGTGGCCCCCACAGTTAACACAGGAACCTAATGGTGCCTGTATATTAATATAATTATGTTTATAATCATAACTTAAGTTCAAACCCTGAACTATATATATTTTTGTCAGTAGATTTTTTTTTTTACCCTGGTTTACCTATCATGGCTTCTGCATATGACAACTTCTAACTGTGCAGTGCACACACCTGTTGTCCTTTGGTCCCATGGTAGAGTAATGGTATCAAACTCTGTAAAGCACTTTCATGATGTTTCCTGTGAAGAAAGCTGAAGAAAATAAATTTATCATAACAGCACCAAATGAATTTATATCTCCCAAGTTTGTCTTGCTTTTCTCGTGTTCCCCCCTGTGTGTGACGTACTGGATGTCAGGGCAGTGTTCGAGGCTCCGCACAGAAGCGGGGCTGGCTCTGGCTGGAACAGCTGCTTCCTGCTTCTCTTTCCCCAGCACTCCCTTGCTGTCCTCCTGCCTCCCCCCGGTTCTAAACCAGTGTCCACTGGGGCAGTGCCCCCTGGAGAATAGGTAACACTCAGATCCCAGGTTACTGGTTCCATTGGGGGTTGGTATGTGCCCGATTTTAGCTGCTCCCCCTTCTGCCCTGCCCCCCCAGGATTCACAGCAGCTGCAGGAACTGTGTATCTCCAAGACTACTTTAAAGCTTAAGTGGGTCATCGAGTGGGTTTTTATCTGTAAAGTGAGAATAGCAACACCACCCTTACACAGCAGCTTCTCAGGACTGAGAAGAAAAAGTCACAGGAATCTTAGGTCTTGTCTGCTAATATTGACACCTATTTAAATTGCCTGCAATGCAAAGCAGCATTGCAGAGGTAGAAGAGTGAAATACAGTTAATTCAAAGTTAAAGTGTAATGTAAGGCATTAACAGCAGCATTATTTTCAGTATGTGGACTTGGAACAAGTTGGAGATGTTTGACGTCCACAAATAGCAAAAAACATCAAGCTGCTATGAACAAGGAAACCAAGGCAGGGGGTAAGGCTGTAGTCACTGCAACTCAACATAACAATCCTGTCGTTGCCAAGCCCCCACTGCTAGGGGCATAGATTTCACTTTTTAAAATGAATCAAATCCCTCACATTCATTCCCACTCCTTGCTGACAATTCCTTCAGGTCATCCTGACAGCAGGTTGCAGAGCTGACTGACAAAACATGCACTGCACTAAAGTAGGAAGCAGAAGCACAAAGTAAGGCCTTGCACATAAAGACAAGCTGCCTTTCTGTTCTCTCCCACCTGGAGACCCACAGGTCAGGTCCCTTCTCCCAGCAGCAAAGGGTTAGTTCTGCCCAGCCCAGAGTGATTCTCCAGGTTGAACAGGGCTTAGATGCTTGTGGCTTAGTCTTGGATCTGCAATAGATACCGGTACAAACACTTTCTAGAAAACAGTATTCAGCACATGAAAAATAAATGTAGAAAACACCCCTGTGTTCAAAACGAAAAAGAGGTAAATTAAATACACACGCATTTCCCAGACAACTCCACTGGTCCTGTGCCACTGGAGGCCATCCTTTTCTGTTCCATCAGGCTGCAGCAGTTCTAGCTGCTTAAATACAGCTCTTCAGCTTCCAGGAGCACACTTTCGCCAGACTTACACACACATACACCAAGTTCAGTAAATAGAGACTCAGACCCCACCATCACTGAAAAAGGTCAAAGACTTTGTCACATATTGTGGTGGTCTGACTAAGAACATTTCCAGCTGCCAGAAATTAAAGTTTTTGTCTGGCTCTTGTTCCTGTCACAGACTCAAACAGGGAACATCGTCAAGTCAAACTCCACCTCTTAGATAACAGTTGTTTCTATATTTGCTGAGCAGACTCATGAGCACTCAGGCTGGCAGCACCTCAACAGCACCTGTGATCTATAGAAATAATTTATTACACCCTCTAGTAGTAGAAAATTTCACAAGTCAGTTCTTCTTGTCTGGTTTCTCTCTTCATCAATAGAAAATACCAAGAGAGGAAAAATTAATGTAAAAATATAAATCCATATGGGAAATGCAATGGAATTCTCATCAACTGGTATTTTCCCCACAACACACAGATAAAGGATGTGATAAGCATCTTACAAATTACTTAACTATTATACAACGGTGTCCCCAAACAAAATCACTAGCGAGACAGTTGGAACATTTTGAAGATAAAGAATTTTTTCGATAAAAGTTCTTGCCATATTTGTAGATGCTACTGGTAACCAAAGCAATCTTTCCTATGAGTATTACTGCAAAGTTATTTTAATCTCAGGACAAGTTAGAAGTGAAACTCAAAGCTTTTAATTTTTTAGGTGAGAATGAAAAAATATAAATATGATTTTTAAAATGTACAGATTAAGAACAGGGAATTTGCTTAGTGTATTCTGGATCGCTTGACTCTGCTCATTTCTCCCAGTGCTTTTCTTTTCTGGGATAATCCGGTTCCAAGATCTGAGTTATTCTGAAGGTAAGACTCAGCTTCTGGCAGGCAGTAAGACTCCATAGTGGGAGGAGGATCCTTCAATAAAGAAAGGCAAAACGAGTGGGTTAGCTCAAGAAGAGTAGCCTCTGAGAGGACAGAAACAGCTCACTAGTTGTCTAAAACTGAAAATAACAAAGCAAACACTTTGAATACATTTTGCGAGCAGCCCCCTACCCTAAAACAGATCCCACTGGCAGCACCAGAACAAGTCATGTTAGAGCAGTTAAACTGGAGGCCACAGATCAGAGCACTCAGCATAGGCACTTTGTGGCCACAGTTCTGGCAGAGGAGGCACGTGACTCTACACGGGTAGAGCAGCAGCCCCCTGCAGCGGTTTCAGGGGGCTGGGGCTGTGGGGCAGGTGCAGAGCACCCTCGGGCGCGCACACCTGGATGAGGTAGTCAGCGATGTACTCCGGCCTCAGGCAGCTGACTCCCTGGGCTGCCGCCTCTGCCACGCTAACCCTGGTGTCATCTGGCTTCAGCTTACTGAAGTCAGCAAAGATGTGAGTCGCTTCTTTAAAGAGAGATGCAGAATGGCCAGAAAACACCTACAGACAAAACAGACAAAAACTTAGTTGTGTTTCTTCCCCAAGACTAACGCAGGTCATGACCTTTAATTTCACTCATCAAATTAACTCGAAACCAATGGGAAATAAAATACCATTTACAGCTGCATTCTGTACCATCACATACCTTTCCCCAAGGGTGATCCTTCCCATCAGAGCAGGGCACAGAAATTCTATCCCGAATTCCCACCAGCACTACTGACTTGTGTGACCTCAGACAAGCTGCTGTGCCTGACCACTTGCAAAGTGAAGGTGACACAGTTTTTCACTCGCACCCTTTGACTATGTCTCAGCTAGTCAGTAAGAAATTTTGTTCGTTAAGACCTTTTACTCACAGGAAAAATGCCCGGCACCGAGTTTAACAGAAAAAAAACCCCAAGCCATATATTTCATTATTTTTTTCAAACAACTACATACTTTTGCTCCTCCTGACTGAAGAAGACGCCTGAATCCTGCTTCCTTGGTTTGATCAACATTCAGGATCACTTTCCAACCACTGAAAGCTCCCTAGATAAACAACAACTTAGTCAAAAGTATGCTGATACTGGAAAAAGTACAAAGACTAAATGGATCTGTAATTTGCCCCTTTTGAGAATATTCATCAGATAAAGAGTTGTAATTACCTAGTTTTGCCTTTAAGTGTAAATGCCAGAAAAAATTTCCACAGAACACAGAGCTATTGGGCCACAGTCAGCTTGCCACCAAGTTCCCCATCTATGCAAAGACCCTTGGCAAAGAAGACCAATTCCAGAACACCGGACGCTCATTTAGAGAAACTTACCTTTAAAAAAGCCCAGTTACTTGGAAACATTTTCCCCTGTTCCCCCACCATGCACTTAGTTACAGTAACAGCACCAGAGGCCAACTGGTTGCCTCCTACAAACACTCACTGTGATTTTCAAAGTAGGCAAAGGGCACCGATGATTGGTTACGAGCAGTCATTTACAAAAGGTTACTGTAACACACGAGTCAAGCTTTTTCCTGATGTAGCTGAAACATCCCCTTTCAATGAGTAGTCAACTGCAATGCCTGATTTGGGAGATGAGTTGAAAGGCTTTGGGGAGTTCAACTCTCATTTCCAAATATGTCACTGAAAGACTATGAAACTTGCACTGCAAAAATCACAGAAGGTGCTTTAGGAAAGGTACCAGGAAGCAGTTTTGATTTCCTAGCAAAGCTGAGTGAGGTTAGCTCCCCAGTCAGAGCTCTGAAACATAAATACCGTTCTCCTCGCTGAGGGACATTTACATACATCAGTAGCCACATTTCAGCTTTGCAAAATATGAACACTGGTTCAGGAGACTAAGACTTTTAATATACCAGCACAGAAAGTTTTTTAAAAAACAAAATTACTTAACTAGAATATATCCAGCCAAGACATTTTGTTCTCGATAACAAGAACTGTCAGCTGTTTTCAAGTTTCTTGGTGAGAATCCCTGCCCTGTCCACACACACTGTACAACTTACATTACAGGAGTATCTATATACCTCAACAATGCCCATTTCTTGCCTCCCTCTATGAATTTTTTTCCTCCACCTCATGGCTGCCAATGCCAGTTTCCTCTGGTTTACATTGATTCCAGTCAAAACATTAAGTATGGAGTTACTGCCCCACTCATAGTCTTCTTCCTGGAACAACCATAAGCTTGAATTACAAAGCAGTCCTGCCAACTTCACCAGCAGAAAAACAGATTTAAAAAAACCCACACTACATAGAAAACAAAGCAAAATAAAAAAACCTGGAGCAAATTCCACTCACTCTAGCTGTATACATGGATTATATTTGGCCAAAACAGCTCTATGTAAAATTGGAGATAAGGCTCTTAATTGCACACATGTATCTAAATTAACTCATGTTTTCTGTGACATCAAGTCCTGTACACAACCAGATTCCTCTTGCAGTTATCTACAATGGAATTCAAGAGCAGGACAAAGCAACTCACTACTCTGGACATCACTGACTATACCTCTGCAGTGTTTTTCAAAACAATGAAAGTTAGTTTTGATATGTAAGGATATGAAGCAGGCTACAAGCATTATTTTCAAGTTAGCCTGGTCAATGTAAAAGAACTGCTCGACCCAGGAATCTGCAAAATTAACAGTTAGGAAGGAGTCAGAAGAGGCACAGTTCAAAAATGTTTATGTACATGGCTATAGAATCAAATCATTTAAAACTAATATATGCTCATTTATTGAAAGGATCAAGACTTTATTGCTGGTGTAACAAGAGCCACATAAATTTAAGTGATACCAGTGAGAATTTACCAAAAGGTACTCAGACTCAATTTTCAGAAGCAATCAAAAAAAAGTATAGGTATTTCATTTATCTTATATCAGGAGTTTGGTCCAGGATTAGTTTTCCGATAAAGCTGGCCAAAAACTCCTCAGAGAATCCAGATTCTCTAAATGTTCCATGGCTCGGGCACTGTAAACCAGCAGTTGGTTTTGAGAGGTTGTCTCTTCCTAGTAGTGCAAACCAAAAATAAATGCAAAAAGGTACAACACACTAATGTCTTAGTAATAGGGTCACATGCCTGAACAAAGCAGCCAGCTCTTCTACATGCCTCCAGGTAGGAACGATGAAGCACCCATTTTCCAGCTGCCATCGAAGCCAGGAATTTTTCATTTCGAAGAGGATGTCCCACAACAATGTGTGTGCAACTTGGATCAAAGTACTGTTTATCAAGTACTATTCCACCTTGAATTGAAGAATGAATTTGATTCGAATTATCTATGGGTCATGCTCTACCACAGAAAGGATCAACTCAAAGTGAGAATTATTTGAATTCAGATAAAAATACACTAAACTCAAATTTACATTGAGAGTATTATCATTGAAATGACATGGGCAGAAGCTGGTAAGGAAGGAGAAGCAGCCAGGAAAGAGTGGCTCTGTAAAGTGCCACTGCAACACAGACAGGAATGAGAGACACCAGAGGACAGCAGATCCTGGCACTCCCAACAGTAAAGAATGAGGCTATTGTGAAGAGAGCTAAAAGAAAACTCAGGAGACAAATCCATGGCTGTTTTATGGCAAAAATTATTGCTTGCATAATAATAATACTATATTCAAAGAACTGCTCACAAGCACAGAAAGCCATAAATTTGAGACCTCAAATCTGATGAGTCACTAACAGAAGCCCTTTCTTTTCCCCAACAAGCCACAGCTGAGCAGACACATACAGACATACTATTCTTTGCATTTCACAAATATCTGGTACCTAATTCCTCAATCAGATGGCAGTAATCAAATCTTTCTTGAGGATTAAGAGAAGACAGCTGAAATTTACGGTGTTTTTCTGGTTCTTCTTCAGCCTTCTCATCTTCTGCAACAGCCTAGAAATACAGTAACAGATTTTGAAAATATGACAGAACGATTAGGTTGACAGCTGACTATTTCTCTGCCAAACATTCTGGGTTATTTATACATTAAGTTTTCTTTTAGCTGGGAAAAGCAGAACCAAACCTGTCAATCACTTGACAAAAAGCTTGGATCTTATCAAATTATCCTTAGGCTCCTGCTTGAACATCCTCTTACTTCCCCCTTTCTTCAGGGCACAGCTGAACTAATCTATCATAACAGCTAATCCTTCCTTCACATCCATGGAATGCCAGGTTGAACACATGAAGAAATCAGCATTGATCTATCACAATGCCTCATCCATTCACTTTCTATAAAGTCTGAATTCTATATTCTTTGAGGGCCTTTCCACTATCATGACACATTATGTCTCTGAAGACAGAGAGCTGCTGGAAGTTTGAGCATCAAGTGACACACCGCAGGCAAAAGACTAAGCTCATTTTCCTTTCCTTTTCCAAGTTCATAATAAAATAGAATTTAAAACCAAGTTCTGGCAGAAAAATAATTTTCCGTTTGTACCTAAACATACAATTCCAGACACCACCAAGGAAACAAGGCCTTTTTTTTCCATCATCCTAACATGGCTGGAGCAGTTCCAAGTAATACACATAGTAACTCTTCACTCCAAAGCCTACCTTAGCATTCCAGCACTTACTAATGGGAAAAAAGCTTTATTTGTCTGAACAAACAAACTTTATTTATTTGAGCAAATATTATTGTTCAAAATCTCAAAGAAAGGGGGAGAACAGAATAGAAAAGAACAGAACTACACAAAAGTAATCCACTTCAAGATTTTAAATGCAGATATTCACGTTTCATATTTACAGTCAACTTCAAAATTTCTTACAGCATCTCTCAGAACACAAGTCATCATAGATATTTTTTCATTTGACAGACCTTTTCTTTGGGCTCTGGTGCCACAGGAGGGTTAGCCAGTGGGAAAGCAATGCTGGGGGCCTGTGGAGTGGGGATCAAGTTATCTTTAATTGGTGTTTCAGGATCTCTACATACAGGATTCTTTAGACCTTCAATCACATCTCCATCCCCAGCCTCAGGAACAGCTGTGAAAGTAAAGTGTTGCATGACTTGTCTTTGGCAGAATATAATTATGTATAAAGTAAAAGATAAAGTAAAAATAAATAAAAAGCCCCCACAACCACTGCTACAACATGCAGTTATATTTCACCTGCCTTTCATAGATGCTTTTCCTTATACCACAAACCACCAACTGCAATATTGCAGACTTATGTCCCTGAATGCTTTGCTTTGAAAAAACCCTGAAAACCTCAAATGACCTGATTTCTTTGGCTAAACTGTACTGATTTGGTTGAACTAACATTCAATTGAATGAATTTCTCTCATTTGCTCCACCCTCCTCTAGGACAGGGTCAGTTTTCAGGAAGACTGCTGCTGTAGAAACTCTACAAGTAGATTGAGGGAAGAAGTTGGTGGCAGCAGGGAGGCAGCAATAAAGGATTCCACTATCTCAGAACAAGAAGAAAGCAAAAACAGATGAAAAAACATCTGGTTCTGGCAGAAAAGTTATGTTGCTTCCTTAGTCCCAGCAATAGATTTTGGACTTCAAGAATAACATGGAATATAGATTAAGTATCTTCTCTGAATCCTGCCCCAAGCATGTTCATCAACTTGACAAATCTTGGTTTTTTGGGTCCATGAGTTAATTTACCTGTACCTCAATTTTTCACCTATGAATATTTCCACTACAATGGGAAAGATTTTGCTAGTGATATTCCCATTTGAATTCCACTATACTTACCTGGAAACCAACTGTGGTTCCAAAAAAAAAAAAAGAACAACTTGGTTATGAAGTCTTCCAAGTTGTTGGAGTTTTTTCTGGAACTACAGCAGTCTATTTTTAGACAAGCACTGCCTTGGTGTTTGACCACAAATGGATACGAAAGCTTCTCTTTAAAAAACAGCAACACATAATGGAGCTCAAAGATGTGAAACTGTATTTTTGGCATTTTAAAAATGCCAATAAAGCTCACATTTTCGTAAGTAGAACTCAAATGCTACTGTATTTTAAAAGTCCCAAAGACCAGATTGATGCTGTTGCACAGAACAAGGATATTGCATTTCATATTTTACCTATACCAGCCATCTCTGCATCGGGTACAGATCCTTTGAGGGCAGACTCATCCATGTTCTTACTGGTGTTACTCTGACCTTGCTCAATGTATTGAGAAGGACTATTAGGCCACTGAAGGTTGCTGACAAGTCTTGCTCTCTCTTCCCTCGCTGTAGGATCATCCCAGATGATCTGCTCACTCTGGGATGGCTCTGTGTTTATATCTGCAAGTGCCTGACGGGACTGCCTAAGGGAAAAACCACAGATACCTTACATACTCATTTTACAGAAGACTACTATTCTAGAAGGCAATGTGTTAAATGATCACATCAACTGCACCATCCAAGTGACCTCGGTATTAGAAAGCATGTCTGGGAAAGGGGAAAATTTCAGTACAAAAGTTATTCAAGCACACTGGCTTTATAAGTGTCAGCTTGGCTAAAAAAAAAACACTAAAAAAATCAGTAAATATTTTTATTATATGCATATTAATAAGTTATTACAAAATCAGTGTACCTTACTCTTTATTGAGCTTATTTAGTTGCAAACAAACACCATGCTAAACAAATAATTTTGCAAGGGTCCCATTACTTTCTTATTGCACCTCAGCACTGATAGAGTTCAAATCCTATTCTCCATTTAGAGAGAAAAGAAAAAATAGAAGAAACATTCACAGAGGTGCTTTGCAGGAACACCTACTACTGGTATATGACCTATGTAAGTATTCATACATACTTTCTTCAAAATCTGTAAGAACATTAAGTAATCTGAAGAGCAAGAAAATCAACCAGTTGGCATATTTCAACTCAAAACTAAAAACCAATCATACTATTCTCTGTTTTTAAAAGAAACAAAGATATCCACTACAGATTAAAACAACTTTCTGACTTTAACTGGCACATCCAGTTAAAGATTCTGAACTGCAAGAAAAGCCATTCAAGCACATCAGTAGAGACAGACAATACACCTGAAAACCCTGGAGACTTTTCCCATTTCAGTGAATGTCTAAATACACACAACGACAAAATAAGATACTTTGAAATACAAATCAATACCTTAGAGCTTCCAAGACTCTACTGCGGCCGTTTCGCACAGACCGTGTGCTGTCAGGAGTGGCTGGAGAACCATCAAAACCGCTCCTTGAAAGGGATCCTCTTTGCCCTTGTGGTTTCACTAGCGATGTGGCAGACATGATCTCCTGCAGCTGCCTTTGGAAGTTCTCCCTCATCTCTAGTGCTTGGGTTAAAACTTCAGAGAAGAAACAGAACTCATATCACAACAGTTATATTGTAACAAATGAACATGTGCTCACTCTTTCACTGAAAACTGAAATTCCAGTCAACATCCTCCCTCCACCAGGACAAAAATTATACATTATGGAAAAGTACTTGGGAGAAAATATCTAGGACAACTACATATGCCCCAAGTCACCTATTCTTCGACACAAGGAGAAATCTCCCTTTGGCTTACTTCTGAATTTCCTTGCACGATCTAACTTAGACCCACAATTCTCCTGCAACACATTTATTTACATAACATATAATCCAAAACAACAACCTGTCACGTTAAAGAGGAACGTCAGTGTTTTAAAACCAAAGAAATGGGTATTAAGTACTTTGCAATGAATGATCATTATTTTCTTGTGGGCTGTCAAAATCTTCAAAATAGAGAGGAAAACCCTTTCCTTCATCCAGCAGCAATAAAAGCTAGCTGTACTTGACCAGTACATAAATATGGTACCCAAAGTTTCCACATCTTAACATTCAGCACCTGGAACTGTAAAAGGCTCATATTGAGAGTTTGATATTCCATAAATATTCTGAAAACAGTGATTTACATTTACCTCCTTTGGATTCACTTGTTACAATTTGTTCTTCCTCTATAGTGACTGTTTCCTTTATTTGGTCAGCAGTTACATCATCTTCATCATCATCTTCATCCACTGGAATAATCTAAAGCCAATGAAGACAAGTAGATTTCTCAAACATTAATTTTTTTTTTCTTTTTAACCATGTTTGACACTTGTATAAATTCTGAAGATTATTAATCTTGCCTTAGAGTAAATCTAACCTTTCTGCTACTGCAATGACAGTAGAACAGTGAACAGTAGCAGAGACATCAGAGACAACTCCTATTCTGCACTCTTAACGTCTATTAAAGCAAGTTCACACCTCAGATCACATTATCTAAAAGAAAAGAAGTATATATACTTTCAAATTTGGAAAGAAAATCCTGAAATGCCTGTGTTTTCCTCCATCACCCTAGAAGAAGAATATTATAAATGCAGAAAAACCTTCAGAAACATCTGCAAGAGCTACTATTAATCACCAGCTAAACCTGATTCAGGACAGTGCTGAGTAAGTATCAATGTTTTTATTAATAAGTTCATGTAAGTATTAAATGAATCCAAATCACTTCATAGAACATGAATTCCTATCACACATCATACCTCATTTTCCTCTGCTGGTTTTCCAGTTGATGGAAGTTTAGTGGAGGAGGAGGAGAACCTGATGTCTTGCACTGCACTGATGTCCAGGCTCATCTTGGGATTGTAAGTATGAGGAAAGAGAGATTCAGGAAGCCGTTTACATTCTCGGGCACTCTATAACAACACCAGTTAACAACAGAAAGATGAGGAACCAATTGAGATAAAAGAAATTTCACACCTAAACATAGGAAAAGTACAATAAAAACACTTTCAAAAGACGTACGTTACAAAAGGGGAAAAAGGTGGTTGCCATTCTGGGAAAAATGTAGCAGAAGTGTTCAGTGGAAGAGAATTTATTTCCTCCTTACGGAGAACATGGTAAAAGTACATCAGTGAAAACAGATCACTCAATTTATTAATTCAAAGTAGGATGCAAAACATCAGTCCTTATACATGTTCAGTATAAATGCATACAGAAAATCCACTGCCATATAACTGGTTTTAAGCCTCCATTTCCCTTCATTTTTAAATAGGGAACAAAACAAGCATCATACCTCTAAAAGCCAGTGCTCTGAAACAATATGTATACCCCGTTCTTTAACAGATTTGTACTCCTTATTGTTATCATTCTGTCCTCCTTTATAGATGAAGTGTGTTACTGTTTCATCAAAGCACCATCTGGAAAAGAAAAGAAAATAGAACTTGAAGATGTAATTTCTACCAAAAAGTAACACAAATCCAGCTCAGAAATTGTCCTGTACCTTGTTCAAGTTAAAGTAGTTTTGCCTATTTTGTTATGCCTCAATAAACAATGAGCCCACTTTCTTTGCCAGGAAAGACAGCATTCACTTTCATGGCAGAACAGTTTCAATGTCTTTTGAAAGACATTCCTGAAGAAAATATGAAAAACTATGAAGAAAAACTAAATTGGATAAACATATGGAAGGGGAGGGGTTTTGCTTTAGGTTTTGTTTTGATTTTATTTAAGTAAGTGGAATTTTAAATCAGTTTCTGAAAAGAATGTGTGATCCAGGACAAGAGCTTTTTCTTTTGTTGTCATATTGAGCTGCAAGTGAAATACAGATCCTTGAAGCTCAAAATAAACAAAATGAGGACTTTCAATTTTTAAACTGATAAAAACTAGTATTTGCTATCTAATGCAAGTATCTTCAGCATTTCAAAACTACTACCAAACATAAGGGCAACTTCCTTCACACCATGAATAATAGCACATTATATAAGTCAGTAACAAAACATAAATCAGATTTAGTGGAAGTAGAATTCTGTCTTAAATCACAAATGTTAGTTTGTAGTTTCTCTTTATGACAACCTATTTTTCCTACAGCTTTTCTAAGAACACTGACTTACCCATGCTTACAATCTAGATAATAATTTGTTTTGAGCCGGGGAGAAACACACACAAATTCACATCAGACTCAGAATGTAACATATAAAGCAAAGTTAAGCCATCTAAAAGCTAAACTTCTTCAAAAAGGAAGAAGAAAAAGAAAAAAAATTCTGCAATTCAAGAAGACTTCTGGACAAACAGTCTTTCTGAAACGGACTTACAAAGAACACATGGACTGGAGATATGGCAGGGAAAGATGGCCTTATTTCACATTAGAAGGGGATGACTTTCTTTTTTAAGGCACAGAAATCTAATGTTTAGCTATAGCAAAAGGCACACTAGATTGCAAAGACTCATAGTCATTAGAAGTCACGTCAGTGCAGAAGCTTAGAAGCCATTTGTATTGGCTGATACCTGTAGTCTGCTCCAAGAGAAGCTGCTACTGCGTTCAGTTCCCTTTGCCTCTTACTCAGTTTTTTACTAACATATATAACAGCATCGGCCAGAGGCTTGGGCTCCTCTTCCTGGTAAGCAGCAGGGATAAAAACTGGAGAGTCACGATTGGAAGGCTTCTGTATCAATAACAAAAATACTTCAATATTTAGTGTACCATGTAGTAAAACAAAGGCAGTAGCAACAAAGTTAGCACAAACACACTTCCTCTGTTTTTGTTCCTAGTAAGCACAAGAGTAGCACCTTGGAGAGAAAGGCAGGAAAAGAAGATACATGCATTAATAAAGGACGTCTAACTTAAGTCCAAGACAAAATATCTAACCCTGTTCAGCTGAAACCTGTGAATTTCTTATGTGTGATATTTTATTCCAATACTACAAATATTTATATGCCATGTTACTTAGCAACTGCTTAATACTCAAGACAGTAGCAGAGAGAGTAGAAAAAGATTTTTAAATTCTTTGCCTTCCATGAGGGAATTCTTCTATCTTACATTCCTTAAACTGTCATTGAAGAATGCATAATCATATGAATTTGTACTCAAATAGATCACAAGTAACAGTTCACGAATTCCTTTGTAACTTAAATCACAAAAGATAAAGCTTTTTCTTAATTAAAACTATGCTCCAGAAAATAAACCCCCTAATTTCCTACCACTTCTGGCTGTGCAGCAGTCAAGTGAGGGCTGGCAGTAAGAGCTGCTGCATGCGTTGTGCTGCTTGCCAGTGCCAATTTCAAGTTTCTGCCAATGACTTCAGAGAGAGGTGTGCTCAGTTTCCTGGTTTTTTGTTCAGGACCTCTCGGAGTTTCCAAAGCTGCCAGAGCATCCTACCGAAAGAAGAAGAAACTGACTTACTTTCATGACCACCTTACAAAATTCTCCCTCAAGTGCAAGTTTTACAAATGCAGTAAGACTTCATACTCCTAATCCAGGGCAGCACACTACAGGAGCAGCTACCAAGTGCAGCTGTAGAACCATTGCACAAAGGCTGTGCAAAACCAACCCAATCTCAAGAGTCTGCATAAGCAAAATAAGAAGACAACAGATTATTAATCTCTCTTTTCACTGCTGTCATTGAAAGCTGCCTTCAACAGAAAAGCCAGTGACCAAATCCAGGTATTCCTAACCCCAAGCAATTACTTTAATGTACTTATACTTTGTCCCACAAAAGTTACGTATGAGTATGTGATTCTATCAGCACCTTGAAAATACCATTTCATACTGTTCTTTCTTTAAAAAAAGAGAAATTTTGGTTTAGAATATCTTGCTTTTGAATGTTATCAGACTAGTGAACTATTAAGATTTTGAAAAGCAGACTAACAATTGAATCACAGATTCACTCACTCACAGAATGGTGTGGGTTTAAAGGGACCTATAGTATATCACCTAGTTCCAACTCCCACTGCCATAAGCAGGGACACCTTCCGCTACACCAGGTTGCTCAAAGCCCCATCCAACCTGGACTTGAGCACTGACAGGGATGGGGCATTTACAACTTCTCTGAGCAACCTGTTGCAGTGCCTCACCACCCTCACAGTAAAGAATTTCTTCCTAATATCTGATCCAAATCAATTCTCCTTCAGTTGAAAGCCATTACCCCTTGTCCTATCACTACTCTCCCTTACAGAGTCCCTCCCCAACTCTCCCTAGGCTAAAACATCTCCCTGGACCCTTCTCTTCATGAAGCAGAACTAGCTAAAGAGAACACTGGATTCTTCTGTGTTTGTAACGTATTATGTTCTATTGTGGGCAGAGGGGTTAAAAAATAAAACATAAAAACCCCCACAACAGAACAGCCAAGCCACAAATAACCCCCTCAAAAAACCTAACAACTCTGCAGAATTCAGTGCATTGATCTTTCAGTTAAGGCCTTGAAAATTAAAAGCAAACCTGAAGCCTTCCAAAGCACACCTGAGTCATTCAACAGCTCTTCCAGCACAGATAATCCCTAAGTGTCAGGGCTTTCCTTCTGCTGTTTTTTGTAGCCTATTGTGGCCTTCAGAATAAGACACTGAACCCAAAACCCCAACGCATTTTTCAACTTGCAATAACAGCTTCATAATTGCTATAAAGCTATTGTATTAAATTATCAAAGTAGCATTTCATCAGAAAATAAGTAAACACTTGTCTCCAAATACCTGGAGCACTTAGAAGCTGCCTTTTTACATTTCACAGACTTTAGATGCAAGGAACACAGACTGTATGCAGTCTGATGTGTAGGACACACAAGCATATGATGCAATAAGCACAAAGGAGCTTTGTTAAGGACATTACAGCACCCACTAGTCAATATATGTAGTTCACAGGTCATTAACTAAACTATATAAATAAATGGAGCCAGTTTTCCTGGTTTTATTCAAAAGGGAAACCTGTATGTGACCAGTATAAAGTGGGTAAAAGCCCAGGTTTCTGTGCTGCTTTTAAGTTTATGCACATCTTAAACAGTACCGGCCAAACAGACTAAAAAGTTTTCAAAGATAATCACCTTTACATCAAAAGAAGGCTTGAACAGCTTGTCTTTGGAAAGAAATTTTGATGGTGTGTCAAGATGTAAAGATGGCTCTTTCTGTAGTGGTGCCCCTTGTGCAACAGGGGTTGTCTTCCCAGTATGATGAGAGATCACAGCTTGGAAAGCTTTACTCTGGAACCTGTTGATATCAAGGGGGGTCACAGCTGCTTTTTTTCCAGCTTCAAGGAGATGAGTAGGCTGTTCTGAATCAGGGGATTTAACAGCTGCTGGTGTCTTGCTAAGTGGAGTAATGAAACTCTCCATATCTTTAAAAGAAACAAAGAAAACATAAGCAAGCAAACCAGGGGGGTTTTTTTAACACAGACCTCACATACTCTTTAATTTAAACAACAAAAGTTCATCTGACCTTTCTTTCCCTTAAAGAATAATTCACATCTCTCCCAATAAATGCTCTAAACTGATGATTACATTTTAAAAGTCTGCATCTTCAGTGTCTCTTTCATTTCACTACTTAGTTCATATTACATAGGCACTGAGCTTGACCCTAAGTGTCCAAAAAAGAGTGAGCAATCCCTCATCCACTAACACTATAGTTCCACACATACCCGCATAGCTCACATATGTTGTACAACTATCAAAATACTAATCCATGAAAATCATGTGATACACAACTAAACCTTCCCTCTCAACATTAAAGGTAACTCCTCCTTCCTGGCTCCTTACTCCCTCTGCAAGGCAAAATTTCTTTTGCACTCATAACTCTGAATCACATCTCTTTAGGTCACCACATACACTCCCAGTCCCTCATGTCTTTCGAGTAACAGGACAAAGGTTTAGATTTAGGAATAAGCCCTTACAATATATCCATGATAAATGCTTCTAGGTAAGCACAACTCATCAGCTTTATATAACAAAAAGATTTAGTACAAGAATTGCTTTGACATTTTATTGCTCGTTTCCCATGCTCCCCAACTTTTCTCCTAAAAAATATAATGTACAGATAAGACATGCCTATGCCAACAACATACCTTCTGTCCTCTGACTTAGTGACTCATATAATTAATTCACAAGGGCACTTTTAAAACAGGTCTGCTAACATGCAGTATAAAAATCATTGTAACCTGCATCTTAATATGGAAAAAATACTGCCAAATAAGAGGTGTGAAATAACTGGAAAAGGAGCAGAAGATGGGGTAGGCATGAAGGACTGGAGAGAAGGACATCAAATCATTGCAGACAAACAAGTATGAAGTTCTAAGATGAATCTATCATCAATTCCCATGCAAGCTACAGAGCAGGATATGTGCCAACAAGAACAAAACTGAGCTTGAATCCCAACTGACTGATAACCACAGGATGCCACTGGCTCCAACAGACTTGCAGCAAACACACAGTATAATTTCTGTAATCACAACTCAATAGCAGAAAAAAAATGCATAAAAAATACAGTTGCATGTGCAACCTGGTCTAGTGGAAGGTGTTCCTGTCTATGGCAAGGGGTTGGAACAAGATGATCTTTAAGGTCCCTTCCAATTCAAAACAATTTATGATTCTACATTAATATTTGGAAAAATATCCTTTAGCTCTAATACTGTGAAGGTGTTAGGAAAACAAATTTCATCATACCTGCCTTCTTTATCGTGAACAAACAGTACAACGACACAATCATATTCCATAACTTGCTAAGAACCAACCTTCAGCCTCTGCATTTTCAACTAAGAACTTGCTTTCATCTGCTCTCTTTCCTGTCCTTGCAGACTGCAAAAGCCAAGCTACAGTGACTGCTGGCAAATTCCACTTCTTTGCAGCGTCATACTTGGAACCGTTTGGTTCTCTCACCACAAGATGGGTACTGGCAAGCATTCCTTTTTTTGCATTGGCTTTCCGCACAAAGAATTCTTGGACTCTACAATTAGATTAATAAAACATTCATTTAGTCATAAAACAACATTAATCTAGGGCACATTTGTACTATTATAAAATGCTTTCTAGCAACAGAAAAGGAACCAACAGAATTAGACTTTACAGCCTAACCTACATGTAGAAAAAAAAAAAAGAAAAAAATTAAACAGTAATGTTTTGCTTCTATTGAAAATAACATTTTTCACACTCCAGCAGTCCTCACATATCCCATTTTCAAATCATACACTGGGCCTAATATTCTTCAGCAAAATTAATGGAACAGGCTTGCCTCCCTTCCAGAGTCAACAAGCATCATCTCCAAATGAACAACAGTTTTCTTTATATTACAGTTTTTTTCTTATCATCAAGGATACAACTTTCCAAAAAGATGGCAGGACTGAGAACTCATCAGCAAAGAATTTAGTTCAAACAGATTACAAACCAGCTCAAATGATACTACACGATTTTGCCGTATCATGACTAAACATGTTTTTCTTAATGCTTTTCAAAGACCTTGATGAACTGGGAGCAAATAATTCACCACCCCAGCTCCTAAGAAATGGTGCACTATCATTGGTAATGAGGCTGAACTGATCAGCACTGAAGAGGAACAATGGTCCTTTCCTAGACAACTGAAGAATAACTCAGAAGGCCTGACACCTGAAAACCTGACTTTCATTGCTCTGTTTTAGAGCAGAGTAAAAAAATTACTGAGACTCAGTTACTGGGAAATACAAGACTGAGCGTATTCTGGTAGAAATTAGACTGTGTGAGTACTGACCATATTTCTTTAAAGGAGAGGAAAATAAAAACTGTATCATGATGGCTCATTGTTTCAGCACCGGTTTTTGTAAAAGAATGGAATTCTAAAGAGCTTTAATATTTGTAAAGAAATGAAATGCATAATGGCAGCACACTGGCTATTTCAGAACAGGAAGAGACAGTGACAAGAGATGTACCTGGCTCCTAGCAGCCCTGCCAGATAAACAAGGGAGTCTCTCTCTGCACCAGTGAACTGGCTAAAAGAAAGAACACAGTCTTCCAGAGGGGTAGCTCCTTCCATTATCAGGACTGGTGTGAAGAGTGGATTGGACCGGAGGTCTAAAAGGAGCTGTTGTTCCACACATGTTATCTTAAAGAAGGTGAAAGAGCAAAATGTAAATCAAGCCAAATAATAGCAATAAAAGGTAAAAAACAGTATTTCAGCAACTGTACAACAGCATTTATGGACTCAACAACAAGCAATCCTGCTTCCATCATTACACTTGAGACAAATTATTTCCCATTGAACCAGACAAATTCATTTTTAGACCATTTCGAGTTTGTCAAGTTTGACATACTGAGGCATTATTCAGACCTTTTCAGTTACTCAAGTTCCAGCCCTGGAGGTTCCCATAACACTGGAGGTTTCCAGTTCAGTGGCTGAGGACCTGCACAGATTTACTTCACAGAAAGTTACCTAATACTGAAAAATACTAACAGCAGGTAGTCTATATCACGGCAAATAGGGTTAGTATTTTTTGATTTTTAAGCTATAAAGGTGATTTGCTCTTCTGCCACAAAAAAAAAAAAGCTATAAAAAGCATGAAACAAGCAAAAATATCAAATGAAATCATTATTAGTCAACTAGCTCCTTCTACAATTCATCATTTAGACAGAATGCTGTCGGACCTCATACAGGCCTGAGTGATGACAATGAAGCCCTATTTAAGAGTCCTGTAGAAAATGAAGTGAAACAGAGAAAAAGACACCCTATAGAAGCAGAGGCTTTAACACAGGCTTTCGTTTAGTACATTTCAGATGAAAAAAGGCTGATCTCTCAGTATTTTATTTATACTGAAGTCATCAATACTGCATTCTAACAAGACAAATTTCTAATACTGATACCTATTTATTTGGGAATTGAAAAAGTGTAACTCCCTTACCAGCCATGTATTTGTGACAACATCACCAACAGTTGGCTTCACTGTGCACCCTAATAAAGGTACCACAGCATAGTCTGCAATAGTTCTGCTTTGCAGTGGCAGAACTTCCCCAGCATTCTCCTTTATAATATCTGCAATGCAGGACTCATCCTCTTCACCAAAACCCAGGATAAGGAACCTCTTTCTGACAAATAAGCCTCCTTCAGCCAGTGCAGAAGACTCTCCCAAAGAACCATTACAGACAGAAGATTGATTCTCTCCTTGAACAGTCGAGTTAGTAACATCATTGAAGGTTCTAGATGTTAGTTTTTCAACTTCACCTGAAAGGTTAAATAAAAAAGAACCAAGCATAATAACCATTTGACAAGAACAAAGACAGCCCAAAACAGTTTCATGAAATGACAGTATTGTGCTGTTTTCAGCCAGGTTTTAGTTAACTGTTCTATATAGACCTGTTTAAATTTGAATTCTGAAACACAATGTAGAAGTTAACATACTAGAAGTATCTAACTCTTTAATAAGAAAATTCTGCAAACTCAAATGCTAATTATGAGCAGTTAAACTTTCTACGGTATGCTGAGCCTAGAACATACCTAGTGTAGAGTAGTTATTTACATACTGAGAGAGGAAGTCATCTTCAGCAGCTTTCTGGTGCTTTATAACACTCACAGTGTCTTTCTTCAAGAGACTGGTTTTTTTAGGAAAAATTGACTTAATTCCAGGTTGTTCCAAAATTGGATTCTCTAAGAGCTGGTAGTTTAGAGGGATATAGTGCTCCACTGGATGTAGATAGCCTTTACCAAATGACTCAAGCAACCATTTTGGTGTCACTATATGAGGCCTATAAAATACAATGTTATACAAACAAGTTAGAGCAGGTTTTGGACCTATGAACCTTCTTTCCCATTCCAAAAATGGCAGTACATACACACTCACATGAAGTCTGTAACTCGAATAGTAAGCAAGCTTTGGGCACTTCACCCAAACCTCAAGAGACTTATTTTCTATGATGTAAATTATGTCTGCCACTGCTAAGTTGCCAAATTCTTCCTCCTCAATATAGTAATAAATACATGTTAACACCTCTTTTCACCAAAAAGAACACGTGCTTTTCTATTCACTGAGATGACTTGTGGCTACTCAAAGATACAGTATTGAAGAGCACATGAAGATATACTTATGACCACTAACTGTAAGTCTTCTCATTTAAATCAAGAACTACTTCGTATTTTCAAATCAACAGGTGATTTCAAAGAATCATAGAATGGTTTGGGTTGGAAGGAACCTTAAAGATCATCTAGTTCCAATCCCCCTGCCATAAACAGGGGACACCTTCCACTAGGCTGGAGACGTTGCTCAAAGCCCCATCCAACCTGGCCTTGAACACTTACTTACAGGGATGGGGCAGCCACAGCTTCTCTGGGCAACCTGTTCCAGTGCCTCACCACCCTCACAGTAAAGAATTTATTTCTAATATCTAATCTAAACCCACCCTCTTTCAGTGTAAAGCTACTCCCCCTTGTCCTGTCTCTAAATGGCCTTATAAATAGTTCCTCTCCACCTCTCTTGTAGGCTCCCTTCGGGTACTGGAAGGCCACAATCAGGTCACGCCAAAGCCTTCTTTATTTCAGGCTGAACAAACCTAATCCTGTCAGCCTTTCCTTGTAGGAGAGGTGCTCCATCCCTCTAACCATCTTGGTGGCCCTCCTCTGGACTAGCTCCAACACATTCATGTCCTTTCTGTGCTGGGGACCCCAAAGGTGGTGGGAGCAAGAAAACAAGGTGTAATTAGACCTTAAGCAATACAGTTATCATAACCTGTGAGTTGTCTTGTCCAAAAAGTGTTTCAGCTCATCGTTATTTTCCCCCAAAATGACATGAGTAACATCTTCATTAAGTTGATTAAATCGAACACCACCACCACAATTAATAAGCTTTCTCATCTTGTCCAACTTCCTGCCACTGAAGCCACATAGATAGATCTACAAAGAGAACAGAGTAACAAATAAGGCTTTAAAAATGTGGGGGAAAAAAAAGAAAAAATAAAGTAGAATGTTTTGGTATAATTTGTTTCAACTGCTGCAGAGCACAGAAAATAGTGGTGCAGCTTCTGAGAAGCAGCAAAAAAGTTAAGCATTTATAAATGGATAAATTTATCTAGCAAAGCTTCAATGTTTACTAATGGAATGAACCTCCAAAATCATATAACCAAAAAAAACCCCAAATAAACCCACACAGTAATTCCAGATCCCATCCACCATAGTGTTAAAATACACGTCTGAATATAGAATTTCATATTTATACTACATATTTAATACAATTATACACACACACATATGTAGACACAGACACAAGCTACAGCACATGGACACAAAATAAATCTGGGATTTGTTGCTGACCATGGAAACAATTTACTCAAGCAGAAAGTGCCAGTGCTTCAACATAGTTCCTTCCACATTGTTAACACTGAACGTTTCAAAAGATGCATTGTTAAACGTACTCGACATCCATCTAACAAATCTTCAGGCGCTTGAAAAGAACTTATGTCCAAGTTTTCCAACTCATCAGGAAGAGGATCCAGTCTGCTGCTCATAACTGAACTACATGCAGTCTCATTAACACCACTCAAATTAATATTGGAAATGTGGCTGACGTCCGCAAGGGTATGATCTTTAAACAAAATTAAAGTTAAAAAAGAGGCATTAGATTTGGCTGATCTCTCTTCACTGCTTCACTAAACAAAATACAAACCTGCCACTTATGATTTTGTTGTGCTACAAAGATAGGTAAAGTCTGAAGAATGAAAAACACTAGGCAAGTAAAACCTTTGTTAAACCAAGGGATTTATTTACACACAGACTGGGTATGGTCTTATTAGCAAGGGAGCTTATACACCTTCTGTTTAGTCCCAAATGGATGACACCTATGACATAGCAGCCAATGAAACTTGCTTTTAAAGCTTTTATTGCAGTTTTGTGGCCACCTATTAGAAATACTTGTAAAATTAAGTAAGACGCTTTATAGTAATCAACACAAAATTGTAATTTAAGGTAAGTAGGAGTCAGTAGCAGGTGGACACACATTAAATCTGGCTGTGTCTTTCATGTTACCACGTGTGCTCACAAAATACTTTTAATTTTTCTTCTCTTAGTAGTATGGAGAAAGCAAAAACAAATCTATAAAGAAAAAAACCAGAAAATAATAATAAAAACTTAAAATCAGTATTTGCTTGCCCCCCACTCTCAAGACAGCTGTAAGACTGAATTCATTACAGGAACTTGTTTTAAACTACAAATGTATGAACAGTTGTGCTTTTGTAGGACTTAGACATATACAGCAGTGGTTCTTAAGCAGACAATCATACACCTAATTCAAGTTTACTTTTTTAACAATCATTTGTGTGTTTCAAGCCTACATGTGTTGGAATATTCAATGTGCATAAAAGCTATCTGTTTTGTTTTAAGCTTAAGCAGAATCCAGAACCCAAACTGTTAAACCAGCATTGCAAAAGCAATTATCTTACTGAACTTAAACAGTTCTTCCTCAATACAAATGTTTCCTACCTTACTTTAACACGTTTTAAAATATCTTACTTACTATGAGGCTTGCTGGTATCATTTGTAGGTGTTGATGTACTGGGTGCATTACTCAGTTTTGATCCAGCCTCTATTTTATACATTGTCTCATCCTGACAGAAGCCTTTCTTGATGCTGTCAGAAAACCACTGCACAGACACACAGTGCACATTCCACTTTTTGGCACATTCATACTTCTGACCTTCCAGATATAAACAAAATTTTAAAAAAGAGAAATATCAATCATGAAAAGGCTAAATCTTCAAACAGTGATTACTGAAAGATAGCTGGACAGTAAGAAAATTTAGAAATTCACATAAATTATTTGATGGGCAAGTTATGTTATACGGGAGTCTATTGATAAGATGCTTATTCTCTAATTAAAGTTAAGAGTAAGAAAATCTCATGGATGGCTAGCTCATAGATATAGTAGGACAGGGCATTAAAGAAACAAAAAATGAAAAAAGGCTTTAAAGCTTTCAAGCACACACACGCACACACAAAAACCCCAAAAAGTTCCAGGATATTTCATTGTAGGCACTGTAGGCAAAGACAGAAAAATTGGGGAAAAAAAGAAACCCCTTCCATTCTTCTCACAATAAAACTAGAATTCTTTCATCTTCCCAAGAGGAAGGAAAAGGAGCTTTCTTTTTATCTTAGTAGGGAGTTTAGAAGGCACAAAAAAATAATCAGTTAAAAAACATCAGGCCACAATACCATTTCAATCACCATATTAATTAAGTCCTATCCAAAAAAATTTTGCTTTTCTTTATTCCCTCTAGGCTTCTTCTTCTTACGTCCTTTAAATACCATCTACATCTCTGGGGGTTTTTTCCCCTCTTTTGCTCCTTCTCATGTGTTTAGAGCAAAGCAAGGGTACCCTGTGTTACTCTTTCCAACAACAGTGATTCCCTACACAGAAGTACTAAGAGCAACGCTGAAGAAGACACAGAGACAGTTCAAGCCCTTGTGCTTACACACATTTACAGCAACTGAAGAAGTGGAAGCAGCAGTTATTCTGTCAGTTATACCTTTTGGCTCTTGAACTATGAGGTGAGTGCATTCATTCATCTTGAGCTGCCC
Organism: Atrichornis clamosus; assembly: GCA_013400975.1. Classification (NCBI taxonomy): domain Eukaryota; kingdom Metazoa; phylum Chordata; class Aves; order Passeriformes; family Menuridae; genus Atrichornis; species Atrichornis clamosus. The sequence goes on from WBMZ01001592.1 coordinate 39,951, forward strand.
CGTATATTGCCCGCCGTGTTCAGCAGTGAGGCGCTGGACTTCTTTCCTGTCTGAACTGCTTAAGCCAGTTACACAAATCGTGCAGCCAAGGAACACAGGACAAGCGTAGTCTTCCATGTTAATGTCAGTGTACCTCATTATGCTACAGGAATGAAAAGAGATAAAGCATTTTTTTTCCAAGCAAAATCAACTAGAAGAAGAAATGAGTCAGTACATAAGAATTACCAGTCTCCAAAACAGTTTTGTTTTTTTCATACCCTTGCTGAGACTTATCCCACAAAGTCTTAACCCAAGAGGGAAGCAAAATAGGTTTCTTCAGGGCAGCAGCTACCAAGTATTTCTTGCTGCCAACTTCTCCAGCTATAAGATGAGTTACAGATATGTTGAGGTCTCTGTATACACATCCTCCCATCATTTGCACATATTTATGAACTTCTTCCTGGATGGGGAAAAAAAAAATATAGAAAATTATCGGAGGAAAAAAGAACCTACATGATAGCCATGTTCACTTCAATAAACCCCCAAATTTAAAAATGTGGGTTCCAATTGTCCATGGTTTCCCCTAAAAACTATTCAAAAAATACTAAATAGATACATATGGAAGCCATAAAAATGTAACTACAATTTACATTCTATTTGCACTTATGAAAAGCTGAACGTCATTATAATTACACTGTATGAGAAAAATTTTACAGATCGTTGACGTTTTAGGTAGTATTAGAAAAAGGTATCAGAATATATTTAAAGCAAACTTCTGTGATAATAACCAGTCAGCTGTGGTGTAAATAGTTTAAATCTTTACCGTGAAGTCTGAGTAACCAGAAATGTAGTCTGTAGCATCACAGCTGCAGACAAACTAGCAAGTTAAGTGTTCCATCTAATCAGCCAATAAAAATCTCTAAAACGTACATTTACTCACATAGTCATACACCTCAAATACGATTATATACGTATATGCGTACATGACATACACTGACATACACATCTGCATGCACACATACCCCACTACAGACATGTGTATGTACTACATATACTTGCAAGACTACTCCCTCTCTCTTCAAACAACTCTCTACATAAACTACACACAGTACTACACAGGCACAATTAGACATATGTAGGACGGCTGCTGCCTTAGTAACTAATCCAAATCCAAAGCAAATGTCAGTGACAATCAGCTAAACAATCCATTCTTGGGAAGGCCCTACCCTCACGCCTTTCTCCAGGCTGGTACAGGACACCGTTACATCGGCCATGGTCATGTTGTACACGGGATACTCGGCTCTCGGGACACAGCGCTGGGACTGCATGCAGTACAGGACCACCTGGGGTCCGACAATCCTACATCCAAGCTGCAATAAAATAACAGAAAAAGCGCAAAGAAAATAAGCAGAAGGTACGCTGGCATCAGGAAGGCTTTCCTTGTCCCTAAATTCTGAGGAATGCAGGGCCCTTGGTCTGTCCTTCCCCTCCTTTAAAGTCTCCAGGTAGCTGACAGTTTTGTTTTTAATTTCAGCTGTGGATTTTCTGTATAATCCTGGTAGATTTTTTGGCCTCAGTAAAGGCAGTTAATGCTATGGCTATGGACAAAGAATTCCCATTAGCCTAACTTTGACTGCTAGACAATTCCTTACAGGTCAAACCAAATCAAGTTTATCAGGAGATAAAAAGTGTAAGAACCAGCTTAGGGACTCCAGCAGGACTAGAACCAATCTCATTATTTATTTTTCCAAATGTTTGAAAATAATGCTTTGCTGGCCTTCTTCCCTAAATACAGGATGCAGTGAAAATTCATACTGCTACACTCAGTGCAGGAAAGAACATGCAGAATACAAGTATGGACATGAGTGTTTCTAAAAAGGAAAAAATAGAGCGGAAATAAGTTGCTGGGTGACATACCTTTTTGAGATGACTGAAACCCACGCCTCTAAAAGGATCACAAATGTAAAGTGATTTATCATTTTCTTTTATATCGAGTACTGTTTCTTCTTCAAGGATCTGGAGATGTTCTTCTGACTGGAATTCTTTTATAGACTGCAGGTAAATTATGCATACAACAACATTTGTTTAATTAACAAATAATAAACAGCCAATCCTGTGCAAACTACACAAGTGCATCTCCTTGAAACAGCTCACAACAAAGCTACCATGCAAACATGTATTGGCAGAAGAAAGGGCTAAAACACCTCATGGGTGTCCCCCTCATTCCCTGGAGTCTTCACAATATTCTGACTTAAATTGTTCATTACATAAACTTTCAGGACCCGATCCTGCCGCACAGTGCCTTTGGCTCCCACAATGCACAATGTCCTTCCAAAGGCTGTGCTTAGATGAGTGACCACCATCCAGGCCTTCCAGACTACATGTCCCTTCACTACATGTCAACAGGTTTCAAAATTGTAGCTATTTCATTAGTAAGTTCTACAGCAAAATTGTTCTTGTTCAAGCACTCCTGTTAAAGAAATATATCCAGGGGTACACATACAAGCTAGCTTACTGCATAGAACATACAGCTAACTCTGCAACAGAAAACACATGACAATTCACCAAGCTCATAAGGGTGACTAAACCCACTTACCTCAAGAGATTTAGAAAAATACTCCGAGCTCCCGGAAGACTTTATGAATTTCACAAAAAACGGCTCCTTACTACTTCTCATCCTTCAACTAAGAAGCAAAAGCCAGTGAGCGCCCGGACATTCCTGCCGCAACCCGGAACTCCTCTCGCCCCTGTCCCTGTCCCTGTCCCTGTCCCCGTCCCCGCCGGTCCACGGGCCCGGCCCACGCTGCCCGGCCTCGGCGGCGCCGACTTCAAACGGGGATGGAGGGGCGGGGTCCGGCCGGGCCCACGGACAGGCCTCTTCCCCACGGGGTCCAAGACCCGCACGGGGCTCTGTGGGGCAGCGAGTGCCCGGTGCTCCCGGTCCCACACACACCCAGCACCACCCCAGCCGCACCCACCCAGCCCCTCACCCGCGCGGGAAAGCGGCGGCGCTCGCACTGCGCAGGCGCGGGGCGGGGCCTGCGGGGCGAGAGCTGGGGCGCTGCTTGCGCGTCATTATCGCAAGGGGGCGGGGCGGGGGCGGAGCCGAGGTGGATGGGGCGTGGCCTCAGCGGGACGTGGGGCGGGGCTGGCGCGGGGGTTACGCGTCGCTGCGCCCCCGCGCTCCGGCCACAGGGGGCGCTGGCAGCGCGCGTGGGGGAGCTGAGGGGAGGGGCTGTGGCTGAGGGCGCGCGGGGCTTCAGGGAAAGACGGGAGGGGAAAAGTGGAATCACAGCGGATAACGTGTTGAAGGGGACCTTAAGGATCATCTATTCCCAAGTCCTCCTGCCATGGGCAGGGACACCTCCCACTACATCAGGTTGCTCAATGCCCAGTCCAACGTGGCCTTGAACAATGCCGGGGATAGATCATCCATAACCTCCTTGGACAACGTGTTTCTCACCACCGTCCCAGTAAACAATTTCTTCCTTATACCTAATCTAAATTTCCCCTCTTTCAATTTGTGCCCATTACTCCTTGTCCTATCGCTGCCGTTCCTGACCAAGAGTCCCTCTCTGCCTTCCCTGTAGGCCCCTTCAGATACTGTGTATTGGGTGTGCATCCATGGGATGGCCTGACATTGCAGCGGTGTGCACAGAACTGTCTCCAGTGGGAGGGACCCCACGGTGCAGCAGGGGAACAACTCTTCTCCCTGAGCAGTGGGAGAAACCGAGGGTGATGGATTGACAATAACCCCCATTCCCTGTCTCCTTGCACTGCTGGAGTGGGAGGTAGAGCTGGGAAGGAGGGAGGTGTGGGGGGAAGGTGTTATTTTCCTTCTTATGCTCCTGCTCCGATTTTGTTACTGTAATAAATTCTATTCATATCTCTAATTAGAGCCTGTTTTGCCTCTGAGGGTATTTGATGAGTGACCTCTCTCCCTGTCCTTAACTCATGAACCCTTCATTAAATTTTCTCTCCTCTATCCAGCTGCAGAGGGTAGTCAGAGAGTGGCTTTAATGGGTGTCTGGCATCTGGCCAACATTAATCCACTACATACTGGAAGGTTGCTATGAGATCTCTACACAACCTTCTCTTCTCCAGGCAGAACAGTCCCACCTTTCCCAGCCTATCTTCATAGGGGAGGTGCTCCGCTCCTCTGATCAACTTTGTGGCCTCCTCTGGACTCAGTTCCATGTCCTTCTTATGCTGGGAGCACCAGGACTGTACTCAGCACTCCAGGTGTGTTCTCATGAGAGCAGAGTGGAGTGCACAAATCACCTCCCTTGATCTGCTGGCCACGCTCCTTTTGATGCAGCCAGGAAAGATGCAGAAAGCCAAACCTTTTGGTTTTCTGGGCTGCAAGCCCACACTGCTGGCTCATGCTGGGTTTTTCATCAACCATCACCCCCAAGCTGTTCTCCACAGGGCTGCTCTCAATCGCTTCTACACCCAACCTGTAGATGTGACTGGGATTGCCACGCCCCAGGTGTAGGACCCTGCACCTCACTTTCATTCTTGTAGCTTGTAGCTTCCAAGCTGTGGGCAAGAATGTCGAATGCTCTCCTTCCAGAGCAGGGGCTGGAATCCCATACTACACAGTTTTCATCTGCCTGCATCATTACAGGGTGACCCTACCTATGCATGTAATGGACCTCTATTCCATTCTTAGTGACCACAGTGGCTTGCTGCTGTTTGCATAATACTGATAATGCCTTTTGTGGGGGGAATCATTCTGTTAGGAGATTCTCTTAGGAATATAGGTCACAGAATCAATTTGGTTGGAAAAGACCTCTGAGGTCACTGAGTCCAACCTGTGACCGAACACCACCATGTCAGCTATACCATGGCACTGAGTGCCACATCCAGTCTTTCCTTAAACACCTCCAAGGAGGGTGACTCCACCATCTCCTTGGGCAGCCCATTCCAATGTCTAATCACCCTTCCTGTGAAGAAATTCCTCCTAAAAAATGTTTTGAAAGAGGAAAGCACCGAAAACCTTGCTGCCATGAAACCTTAGAGTGAGACCACATGATGGCACCATAATCTTAAGAACTGAAGAGATGTGTGTGCATAAGTCCAATGTAATTGTTAGATATTAGCTAGGTGACCTAGTTACTTAGGTCACTAAATACATTGAAATTCTTTAATATGCTTATTTGTTTTAAAACCAACTAATATTAATTGTCTAGGATCATTGTGAATTGTCTGAGATACTGCTTTTCCTATAAGTAAATATAAACAAAGCCAAATGTAATGACAACCAAAACAGCATATTTATTATTAGATTATTAGTGACAAGCAGTTAAGAGCACTGGAATTATCTTGATGGTCCTGTGTAATTTGGTGATCTGGTTCTTAATCCACTTGTAAAACCCTGAGTTTGTCCTGCCTACTATTTCAGTGTTATGAAGGTGCATTTATCTTTCTTTTTCATTCTTCTGGGCTATTCTAAAAAATAAGGGGATGGATGTGGGAAAGGATCAAGAAGTTTAACACAAAAGTTAATCAACTTTAACAGATGGTATAATACAAAATATTATTACAGTATTGACAGAGTCCTTAATTGAATGTACCAGCAGTGCTACCAAATACTGTGTTTTCAATTGTCTGTTTCAATGTGGATCACAGTTCACTGCAGTAGCTGAAATTGGACTTGTTTTCTTGTGCTGAAGTGTGATCCCTTTTCAGTGAGGTGATGGAAACTCTTGATAAGCTACTGATCCACTGGGCCACCAATCTCAGTTCCACCTCTTTCCTCCAAAAGCTGCTTGTCACTTAGAAAGATCCATGCTGTAGAAGAGGTCCATGCTGTAAAAGGTTCGGGGCAACTTTTTGACATGCCTCTCAGAAAGCTTGTCAGTGTGCCCATACATGTTTGGTTGTTCTACTTTGCTCCTCAGGGTTTGACAAAGATGTGTTACTGTGTCTGGCATCAACACCCTCCAGAAAAAGGGCCTTCCTAAAGACAACAAAAGTGTCTTAAAGGCCAACTGAAAGGCCAAGAACAGAATAAAACACAAAATTGTTTTCATAAAGGTATTCTATAAATATGAAAAAAAAAGCCAGCCTGACTAGAAGTTCCTGCATATATTTCTCATTATATGCTGAAATTGCCCAATTTCTGCTTATGCTGATATATTTACCCATTTTAAAAGCATATAAAAAATCCAGAAAGTAATTGATGCACAGAGTCTTAAAGAAGAGTATGCAGCTGAAAATCTTGTAAACAAGAAGGTGTGGTATACTTCTGTTACACTTCCCGTGTGGATGTAGTTCAAAAGTGGTGCTTAATATGACAAAATTAAATAACTCAAAATAAGTGGTTTGATAAGCAAATATTTCCTTATTTCACTTCTTGCTTTTACAAGCACTTTCCACTGTAAAATTTATTTGGGACTGCTTGAACATTTGCTGCTTTGAAAATATTATTTAAAAGGCTGTCTAAAGGAGTTGGGAAACAGAAATTGCCCTGCTGGATAAGAACAGCAAACGCAATATTCACTTTTAAGTTCCTGTCTCCAATGTTGTCCAATACCATATGTCTTAGGGAAAATATAAGAAATGTTAAAAGGAGAACTTGTCCCAAATTAATTAATAGTGAGAGTATGATACGTTCTTAAACACTTGAGTAGCCCCATATTCATTTCATGTTTTCTATGTGTTCACATGCTTTACAGGTTCTGAGCTTTGCAGAGCATCAGTTACATTTAACTATCAGTCTTAATAATTATGGAAGATTTTGCTCTCTGTAAAACTCCTAAATGGCAGAAAAAAAAACATTGGCATAGCCCCATAAATGATACCTGCTTCTGAAATAAAAGAGCTCTATGCCCTTGACTCTGTAGAACAGGGAATATTTTTATATGTTCAGATGCTTTGATAACTTAAATGTTTATAACATACGCTTATCTCTAAAAACATCAGTGTCAACCTTGTTCAGAAATCATTTTCACACCTCTAATGCTGTTGTGGTTTTGCAGCCATTATGGCTGCATTCATTTCCTATTTTAAAGTTTTTCTCTATTGTAGGCTAGAAAATCGGTGATCAAAATCACTGCACTTAAAAGCTAAAACACTGTTGACTTGTTGTTCACGTTTGATCTAACCTGATTAAAGCTCCATGTGCAATACTGTATTCTTAAAATACTGTTGTCACACTGATTTTCTGATCAATGACAGGACATTTTTAATGACAGCTCGGTTATATTAGCTTTTTAGTATGAATAGCATGTAAAACAGCAGATGAGTAAAAGAGAGCCTTCAGAAATATCAAACTCTAAAGTCACTCAGGTATTAGCCACTAGTAGTTAGAACTATTATGAGAAAGATCTAAGTGGTTAGCACCCAACCATACACAAAGGAAAATATACCTTGAAATACCAGAGTCTATTCTAAGTGTATAAATTTTTCCATACCATGCTGTATCACAGATCTCAGTAATTTAACATCATTTACAGATATAAACAACCACCCTAGTAAAAAACTTGTTTGAGACTGAGTTTAAATGAGTGAGGTATTTTGTATAATGTATAATCAAGAGATGTTTCCAAAGAAACAGTGTAAATTTCTAACCTCTAGTTCACTTTAAAAACATCTGCTTATGAGACTGCTAGCTCAGGCCCCCAATCTTTGTGTGTTTTTGGGCCCTATAACATGAAACAATGTTTTTACATTCACAAACAGAACACTTTTTACCTTACACAAACCCATATTAGCATATCTAGGTAGGTAAGTTGATACATCCTTTTCATTTATTTACAAATGCCCAAATGCAGAGTTTGGTAAATGTGTATTCCGTGATTTTTTTTTTTTTTTTTTGCAGCTGCCTTAGTGACAGTCTCCAGGACAGATTCAGCAGGCTTTCATCACAGACTCAATCTCACAAGAGTCAACTCCACTTTTCACTAGACACAACTTACAATGCAGCAGAAACTTCTTGTTCTCCAGTAGATTGTGTGTAGGTGGAACTAGCTCGTTCAGCTGTGTCAACATAGAAAACAGGACAGTATTTAGAGAAGTGGAATGCAACCTGCTTTCGGAAAAAGCTGTGAAGATACTTCCTAAATTTTTCTCCAACAAAGGCATAAATTACAGGGTTGATACAACAATGGATCATTGAGAGTGTTTCTGTCACCTGGATTGCTTTGTGCAGTTGACCATTGCCTTCACAAGTAGAGATGGAAAATGCACCTTGAAAATCACGCAAGAGAATGCAAATGTTGTATGGTGCCCAGAAAAAAAAGTAGATAATCATGATAATAAATATAAGCCTGACGGCTTTATGTTTCTTCTCATTCCTACATTGGAGTAATGTCTTTATAATTTGTGTGTAGCTGCAGATCATAATTAATATTGGAATAAGAAGTCCCAGGATGTTCATTTTTAAGGTGAGGAATTGCTTCCATGCATTTCTCTCCTCTGATGGATAATGAGCACTGCAAGTATAACCTGAACTTTCCTTCTGGGTTTTGTGAAATACAACCCCAGGAACAGAAGCAAAAAGAGCAACAGCCCAAGTGGCGGCGCTGGCAAGGATGCCGTAGGTAACTGTCCTGGCTTTTAAAGCAAACACCGCGTGCACTATGGCCAGGTACCTGTCCAGGGTCAACAGGATTATGAAAAAGATGCCACTGTAGAAGCCAAGGAGGTAGACACCTGAGAGAATTCGACACAGCGCCTCCCCAAAAATCCAGTCATGAACTGCATAATAAGCCCAAAAAGGGAGAGAAAATACAAAGAGCAAATCGGAAATTGCCAAGTTGAGCAGGTAGATGTCAGTCATACTCTTCAGTCTTTTGTATTTTACCAGGATAAGGACAACAAGCATGTTGCCTGTCAGGCCAAATATCACCACTAAAGAATAAAGAGGTGGCAAAAAATTTGCTGCAAAGTGCTTTTCCTCAGTTACAGGGCAAGGTGTCGAATCACTGTAGTCAAATTCTGTTGTTTGTGG
>WBMZ01001594.1:0-66131 GCA_013400975.1 Atrichornis clamosus
GGCCTTGCAAACCTAATACACTAATACATTTCTTTATTCATGAGATTTCCAACTCACAAGCTGAGTAGGTCATAACTTACAAGTTACAAGCAAAATACTCCCATAGGTGATGATGAGAGTGCACACCTTTTCTCCTCCATCACATTTCAGGCCTCCCATGTGTTATACCAGGAAGCATGAAAACCTCAGGAGACTGGCTAATGTTGGATATGCTTCAGAAGTGTCTTGGGCAAGCTGTCATATTTGCACCTTCTATCCAGCTTGAAAGTTTGTTCTACACGATTTCCCTGAGTTAGTGGGTTCTGAAGGACCTGACAATCAAACAATAGGAAGGACTACGGCTGCAGCAGGCAGCAAGATGCAGGTGGTGATGGCTTCGTAATGACCTGCACGCTTCCTGTGGGCTGCATACATGTTGCTCACACTTGGATTTCATGGCGTTGGTCCCAATACATATCAGGCCTTTGTGTGAGCTGTGTGTTAGCTAAAATCCGTGCAGTAGTTGAGTGAAGAGCCACACAATAGAAAGAAAAGCTTAAATGTGTTTCATGTAATGGAAGGAGATCAGGTACCAGTTTGGCGACTACCTCGGCGGTACCTTTTCTAAATTTAATATTTTAAATATATTAGTTAAAATGAAAGTTGCTAAACGTAGTACAGTAAGGGTTTCTGTCACAGCAGATGTATTTTACCAATGAAAATTCAAATTACCTGGAGGCAGGTAACAAATAGATGATTCTTCACACAGTGTCTAGATAAGCTGTGGGAACATGTGGTTGTGGGAATACCAACACTTTAGATAGTATTGTAAGGCTATGCCCTACGCCCAAGGACCCCAGTGGAAAGGCTGAGCAACCTAAGGGAAGAGAAAACTCATCTCTGAGGCTCTGAGCAGTTGTTTAGAAGGTGTGGAACAATCTGAAGACCTTGCCCTGGTCACATCCTGCTGCAACCATTTGCTTTCAGCCACTGATGGATGAATGGAGAAGAAAATTGAAGCTTGGTCTGAAACAGGGTTCCAGAGGAATATATCCAGTTAAACCACAGAGAATATATACTTGTCTAATATAGGAGAATTACTTTCTCCCAAACTACTTTTCTTCTTTCCCTGTCTTCAAGACTGAAGATAGTGAACAAATTAGGAAAAAATACTGAAATAAAGGGTAGAAGTGACAAGGGAGAGAGAGAAACATGAAGCTCTTTAGGAGAAAGACAAAAAGCTGAACAGATTTCTGGAGAACTCTGCATCATTTCTACTTGTAGAAAAACATCGAAGGCAGAAAAGACAAGCATTTAAGAATAAAGACAGTGCAGTGCAGAATCAGTTTTATCAGAAAGCAGGAATTTATGTTCATTTTTACATGCATTTTCAGTTTTCTTGTTTCATCTTTTTTCAGACTTTATCTTTCTATTTTTTAAAAAAAAGCACAAATTCTGTCAAGTCTTTCTCTTCAGCAATCTGTTTGCTACCAATTAGCATAAGTCTCCCAAGAGAAAACTGGGAAGTTATGCAAAATTTTAGTGCAATTTATATGAGTTGGTCCTGGAGCCAGAAAAAAGGCAATTAGATCCCTGCTTTCTGGAGACGATGACAGGTTGAGCTCTGCATCCTGAGAACTTAGCCAAGGACATTGAGAAACAGTACCAGAACTCAGGGTCTGAAACACTAATAGAGCTGGTAGGTTATCTTGCATCAATTTGATGAGTAATTGAGAAATGCTGCTTGGTTTGGTTTCTTCATGGCTCAGAGCCTACTTTGGGATGAAAACAAACTCCATCATGGTAATAAAGAAAAAAAATAGGAGAAGAAAGAGTACTTACCAGGCAGGTAATAAAAGTGAAGGTTTTGTTCATCACAGAAACATTGAGTAATTCCTGCTGAAAGGGGCCTTTGGAGGTCACTGGTTGTTCCTCACCACCTCTACCAAAACAGGGTCAACTTCAAATGTGATCCAGCTTCAGGGATAGACCACATTGTTCAGAATCTTCTCCAACAAAAGACTAAACAACTCCAGGAACAGGACTGCCATAGTCTCACATTTCCCATATTTAACTAAACTCATGACGTGGGAGTTTTTTTCCTTTCCTTTCATCGCATTGGAACTCCACATGTTCCCTTTGTGCTTTTCACCTTTGTGCATTTCTGAGAAGAGTCTGGCTTCCTCTTCTCTATGTCCTCATGTTAGGTAGCTGAAGATAGCACCTTCCCTTTTCTTTGCTGGCATAAACTAACCAATTTCTTTATCCTCCCCGTCATCACATTCATGGTTCTCCACTGAACTCACTCCAATTGGTTGATAGTTTTCTAGTACAGGGCAGCTCAAAATGAGATGCTATGCTCTAGTATTGAGAGAGGGGAACTAAGACTTCCCCTTAGTGCTGGCTACATTCTTGCTCATATGGAGCAACATCTGGTTGGGCTTCTTCAGGTAGAGAGAAAATGGCAACTCTGGTCATAATTATTGTCCAGGAGAATGCCTAGAATTTTTTTCCCCACAAAAAAGCTTTCTCTCTGGTCATGGCCTAGTGTGTACTCCTGCATGCAGCTATATCCCCCAAGTGGAGGACCCCACAATCAGTGGACTTCATGAAATTTTTATTCACCCATTGTTTCAGGCTGTCAAGACCCCTCTGCCTGACAGCCCTGCACTCCAGTTGACCATCATTCTCTACTCTAGTTTGATACATTAAGAATGAACAAGTAATAGAGATTTTGCTGTATTATGTGAGGTTTTCTCTTTTTACTGTGGGAGATTTCAATCTCTTCCCTTTTCTGGATGGAAGTACATGTTAAAGGCAAAAATCATTATGCCAATTGTTGTATTATTTTTTTATAGTCTTTACAGATATGTAACAGCTTCCAGTAGAATTTGTCTTCTGGACAAACATGAAACCAAAATACAGTTTATTCCACATTGATTCATTCTGATGTCCCTGCTGCCATGATTTCTTCCACAGAATTCAATTCCTTTCAATTTCTTTCAAGGAAAGAGGCAATGTTCATCTTCTGCACTAAATGCATATTCCAGACAAAGAATATGAAAAAAAAAAAGATTTATAATTTTACTAACATTTCACATATAATTTTTGTGAATGAGGGAGTGGAAAAAGACTGAAATCAGATCCCCAACATATTAAGAGTAAGCAATACTGAATTACTCAAGGAATAAGGTCACAATTAGCAATAGTTCAGTTTAAAAAGTACAAAATACTGACTAGGACTTTGAATCCACAAACCAGACTCTGCTACAGAGGTTTTTTTTGCAAGATGCAAAGCTGTGCACTATGCCCAAGGGCCCCAAGCCCCAGCTGCTGCTGGATCACAGTGGGGATCCTCATCAGGGTAGAACACAGGCACTGAACGTTTGTGATAATACTGAAGCCGTGAGAGCAATTTTTCCACAACATGAGGATACTTTTCAGACAAATCATTTTTCTCTTCAGGATCATGAACAATATCAAACAGCCAAAGTCTCTTTGTTGATGGATCAGACGATTGAATCTCTGACGCACTGAACAAAGACGGTGGAGGGAACCAATGACCGCAGCCTGCAGAAACAGGAACAGACCAAGGGTCAATTCTCTGATACAGAGCAGCAGTGTGAAGACACAGAGGTTTGCTGCAATTGATGAATTCAACAGGTCTCTTGACATGCCCCTGGGCAGTGACTCTTGCTGCACTCCTTAACTCTAGCCCTGCACCAGAGTCCCTCTAGTCCAGGCCTATCTAAATAGGAGCTCTATTTAGGTAAAAAAAGCCATAGCTTTGGGATTCAAAACTCCACACCATTTCATTTCATATCAATTAATTTAATGGACTTTCTTCTTGGATTCTATGATCCTGTGGGTCCCTTTCAGCTTGAGATATTCTATGATAATTTTTTCACTACAGTTAAAGTAATTTGTAGACAAAATATTAGGAAAATGAAAAAGTGCATTGCTTGGATTTTAGAACTGGTTATTCTAGATTTTTGCAAATGGTCAAAAACCTAAGAAGTTAGCAGAATTACTAGAAGAAATTACAATCCTTGAAACAAAATTAAACTGTGTTTGTGACCAGTGGGAGATAGGATACACTGTAAAAAGAGGAGTTATTTTGTTACCTGGATATCCAGTTAGTAACTTCCATTTTCCATGTCGTATTGCTGCATGTATGGATATATTGAAGAGTGTATCATCCCATGGAGAAGAACTGCTCTGTGGTAAAGATGTCTTCTGGTCAATGCCAAGACCTTAATCAAACAGTAAACTAAGTTACATACATTGCATATTCATGAGGTAATAAAGGTTTTAGAAGTCTGTTGGAAAACAAAGCAGAATCATCCATTCATTTTTATGTAGTGGATAAAAAACTTGTTGTATATATGGGCAAAGATCTATGCTATGATTCAACAGATGTATTTAACTCAGACTTTGAACTGCATTTTAAAAAGTCACCAGTGGAAAATGTCACAGCTGAGTCCAGACAAGTCGACTCATTTTGTGCACAGGTATTCTATGTGTATCTCATATACCCTTATTAAGAATGCTCAAGATAAGAATTGCTAAATTTAGTCATACAAGTGCCTGTATCTTTTGCCAGTTAGGAATGCAGGATTGAAAGATCTCCTGAGTCAATGCCGCTACTATAAATTCTCTTAAGTCACTACAGGGACCAAGCCCCAGGTCCTGACCTGTACTCCCAGGCACAGAGCTGTCTCTCTGGATGGAGCTGGCCGTGTTCATGAAGATCCACATCCTGCCAGCACAGCCACTCCTGTGACATATCTTCATGCTGTCTTTGGTAGAGTTGTGTAAGACGTAGCCCCATACTCAGATGCTACAGAAAATTGAAATGTCAACTATGCACAAATCTCAAACGGGCACCTGAAGCTCCTTATAGGAGGGAGCTCAGGAAAAAAATTAACATGCACTGACGAGGGATGACCAGGAGACCAGTTTGCTATTGAAACCAAGAGTGAGGGAGGGAGTCAGATAGACACTCCAGGAGCCTCCCAAACAACTTCATACCAGCTTTCATAAATAAAATAGAAGTTCAAAACATGAAATCTAGAAGTTTTATGTTAACTGTATCAGCTGATAACAGTTTACCAATGACTACCAGAAAGCAACTTTAACCAGACTAGAAGAGACATTAGAAGATGGGGAGAAGCCAATGCTGATTTTCTAGAATCTTTCAAGAGAAGGTTTTCAATCCATTTCGGGAATCTGAAGGATGCAGCTAACTGATTTTTGGATGACAATCTATGAGATGTACAATGATCATGTGAGAGCCAAAAGTAAGCAGAACTAGATATTTCTAAGAAGAGTGAATTCTGCACAACGCAGTGGGCCAAATACACATCCAGCAGAAAGAAGAACCGAAAGTTTGGAAAGGAAATGCTAGGACACAATTTCTCTATTCTTCAGGAAGGATTTGCAAAATTTCTGTTTGATATTTGGAGTAAGTTTTTCTTTAATAAACAGATTTGTGCATCCCTGTCTAGATTAGACTTGTCTAATGTTCCCAGATTAAGAAGATTATAAAAGGGGGTACTAGTTTGGAGTATGCATACACAGACTGGGGAGGACTCAGCTCATCTTAAATCAAGAAGCACTGAAGCTGACCTAAAAAAAATTAAACCTCAAACCCCTATAAGAACAAGCAAAACCTCATAAACAACCCCAGCAGAATCTCTTCTGGAAAATAAATCCTCACACAGCGATGTGATGTCCACAGAAAATACAAAGCAGCTTCAAGATTGTTATTGTTTCATTTTCAGCATTGTGTTATGTGTTATTCTGTCATATGTTCTGCTACTGAGAATACTCATTTTTGCCATCTACTTTTTTAAGCACAGTGAAAGACATTTGTCAGGTAAAAAAACCAGAACCATACTTTAAAAATACTATGTCTCAAAACTACAATACCATGGTTTGGTCTAAAGATAAAATTATGTGAACCTGCATTTCTGGTTTTAAAGTTTAGCACAGAGAATATGCTTCTGATTGCTGAGCTATATACAGTGTGTGAAGCCACAGTATTACACAAGACAAATTATTCAAAATACTTCAAATAAACAGTATGAAAGACTGTAATTTTAGATATAGGGTGCTAAATATCCTTAGAATGCCATGCATGAGACTTAAAATAAGATTCAAGAAGATAAAATAATTTTTAAAAACTCTGATTTGGTCCAAGTAACAAAACTAAACTCCTAAACTAAGAAATGCCTTTACCAGAACGTGAAGTTGAAGTCGTTTAGTGAAACATTATCTTCTTGCAGAGAAATGGATAAATTCCTTCATGTTGAGCTGTTATAAACAGAACTGTAGTCATGTTAATTCACCCATTGCAAGCACTTGTTTTGTGCCAAAGGAATGTACTGTCTATTATTCAGAGAAGTGCATTGCTTCCCAGACAATACAGGTCAACTTTCATCAAACATATCAGCCATGGAAAATAGACTGATTCTTGCTCAAACGCTCTCCACAAGGATTCTTACAGGAATCCTGGAAGCACAAGAGCACCATATAAGCACCAGATATACTAAGCACCAGAGCACCAGATAAGCACCAGATATACTAAGATATACGAACTAATACGAACGAAGATATACAAACTATATGAACTAAGATATACAAAAATTTTTCTTGATATTAGTTCTTTTCTTCCCGTCACACGGCTTGCACTTTAAGCTCGGATATTCCTCTCCCTGCATTTACCCTGCTTCCTCCTCTTCAGCCCAGCTGGTAAGTTTCTACCTGTCTTCAGCTTTTGCTGCTGCAGGTGAACTACCAAATCCCTGAACTGTCTTGTCCCTTGCCATATGAACTTTACAGAGATTCCTTTTCTGATTCAGCAGACTGAAGAAGTCATATTGTTTTTGTTTCCTTTTCAGGACAAAATGTTCACTCCTATAGCATCTAAGAGGGTTTTTTTTTTTCCTGAGTTTGTTCTAGGTTGTGGGGGAGTTTTTTACTTCTTTTTTTCCATGATGGCTGACCAGGCAGTAACAACAGCCCTGTGGACTAATTCAGTAGTCAAAGGACAGATGCCTTTTATTGAGCTCTGTAATCAAGCCTGCCTTCATAGGTCTGCATACTCTCCTTATAGATTTATATATAAAAAACATGATGCTTTTGCTTGTGTAAAGAGGCTAGACTTTTTTTTTTTTTTGCCATTGCATCATCAGTGTCAGTGGCTGATGAAATACTAAAGCTTTTTTTTTACCTTAAAAGAAAAATCCCACAGCCTTTGCCATGAATTTTATTATTGTCAAACAGAAGCCACTGTTTCCTGAAGCCCAGCTTTGGAGCCTCACCAGCTGCTATATTTCTTTTTTAAGGAGTCTCTTGGGAAATGATAAAACTTTTATTAGTTAAGAAAGCAGTGACCTTTCATTCAGATATTTATTTTCAAATATTTAATGCTAAAATGAATTTGTCCAAAGATTTTAGAGTTTTGGTTGGAGTTCTAGATAACCAAGTATTATTCAAACATCTTTTATATATCTATAGAAAAAACTAAGTCCTTCAGAAAACATTGCCCTTGGTAAGTGATTTTGGAGTTTATAGCATAGTTCAAGAAATCCTTTGTCTTGATAGCCTGAAAAATGGTTTCAGGATCAGATTTTTAAAGGAATTGAGGTGGCCAACTCTCACTACCCCCAAAAGCAGTTTATCATCTGAATACTTTAGAAGTCTGGCCCTTTGCCCCTTGTGGAAGGGGCCCCCAGCTTAGTTCTTTTACTACTATTATCATACATTGTTTCTATACACATACATATTTCAAACTAGGATGAAAAATCCTAAATAATTTTCAATAACTAATTTACACTTTTGAGAAACCTGGTTTTTCCAAAGGCTGATGACATAAAAGCCTGAAAAATCTATGCAAGATGCTCTGAAAGCAACAGTCAAAATGTTAGCTGCATTTGCAGAGATAATTGCCATTTTGATAATATGAATGTTCCATAACATACTCTTCAGGCAGGATGTTGGAAAATTTACTACTGGGTAAGTATATAAAAAACATCCTGATGGATGACCAGAGAATTTGCTGGACTTTTTTAGGAAAGTGATCAGTCTTTCAGTGCTTTAGGTCCTGCTAATGTACAAGCCTAAGTACAGCAAGAGGGAAAGTAATGAACGTGGAGGGAGGAAAGCCAACACACTCTACGAACACGAAAGAATGTGCTCTGAACTAACTATTGCTGTTCAGGCAAGTGTTTGTGAAGCTGTAATGAATAGATAATGTCCAGCAGCTGTTCAGAAAAGCAATCCCAATATTAAAATTGGCAAAGAATGGGACACTATGACACCACCTAGATCCTTGTGCCTCACATGGTGTACTGTGCATTTTTGGTTCCCACATTACAAAAGAGATGCAGAAAAAACGTGTAAGATACAATGACATGAGACAAGGAAGATTAAAGCTATGGAACAACTTCTGTGTGAAGAATGACTAAATATATGACTCTTTATCCTCAAAAATGGACAACTGATGAGAGACAGGACAGAGGTCTAAGAAATTGTGTCTCCATAAGAAACTGAATCTTTCCTAAAAAGGGCACTGAATAAATTATTATGTCGTGCATTGAAAATAAACAATAGTATACACTTCCTTATTACAAACCAAGCTCAAGTGTGGAATTCCTTTCCATGGAATGCTGTGGATGCCAGAAGTTTATGCAGGTTGAGTAATAAGAAGGATGCACAAACTGGAAGAAAAATCCACCAAGAATTCTAATACCCAAAATTGCAACCTAAGGATTAGCAGCAGGCTGTGGGGAACACACAAGAGAAATGCATTTACATGCTTGGCGTCATAGACCCCTTTTTACACAACTGCTACTCTCAGAACAATGAACTGGACAGATTTTTGGTGTGGTCTTACACAAGATGTGTTACCAAATTACTCTCTCTTCAGGAGAGGCCAAGGATTTTGTTCACAAAAGGAAGTGCTATATCAGAGTAGATTTATGCTACTTTTATTATATTAATCTGTGTATCCACTGGACTGAAAGGGTCAAATCTTCCACAAAAACTAAGCGTAGAATCATGGAACCACAGCATATCTCAAGTTAGAAGTGGCCCATGTGGATCATGTACTCCAGCTCTCTGCTCCTCACAGAACCAACCAAAACTAAATCAAATGAGCAAAAGTGTCATGCAGACACTACTTGAGCCCTGAGAGGCTTGGGGCTGTGACACTCCCTGGGGAGCCTGTTCCAGTGAAGAACCTTTTTGTAATGCCCAATGGGAACTCCTGATGCATTTCCATTCCATCTCCTCATGCCCTGTCAGTAGTCACAGGGAGAGGGGATCAGCACCTGCCCCTCTGCCTTCCCCCTTCAGGAAGCTGTAGGCTGCCATGANAAGCTGTAGGATGAGGACACCCCTCAGCCTTCTCTTCTCCAAGCTGAGCAAATCAAGTGACCTCAGCCACTCATCACTGGTCTTGCCCTTGAGACCTTTCACCACCTTGGTCACCCTCCTCTCTATGTATTTATGATTCAGATTCAGGCTTAACTATTATTTAACATGAACACCACAACTTATTTCTAGCATACCCTTTAGTTTACTCTGAGTGCTATTCTTTAAAGGAGTGGTACAATAAAGCATTGATAATATTAATTTGTATTAGCAATGGCTTCCAATGCACTGAGCAGTTTGTGCAGACAGGTCAGTTACTTCCTTAGGGCTGCTTTTTCACTTATATCAGAACATAAATCAAGAGGAAAGTAATTGAAATAATGGATTCACACTGAAATCAGAATCTGACACCTACATTATTTCCTGCATTAGCCATACAATTTTAAACTTTAAAAAAGACCGCACAATTTACAGAAATGTTGCAAGATGACAAGTTTTGCCATACGGAAGAGCATCTAAAGAAGTAACTAGTAACAGAAAATTCAACATAAAACAGAAAAGATAAATCAAAACTGTTTCCTTTGCCCAGCAGTCTGTTTTTCCACTTCACTTTCCAAGCCCAGGGAAGATCATAAAAAATGCTGCAATGTGCTTAGCCCTGTTTTATTCCTCCTCACCTTTCAAAAAAGCACTCTGACCTCATTCAATGTTCCATGTGTACTCCTGATTTGAAACATCATCTGTGTTATGTGGGTAGCTCTTCCAGAGAAAAAAACTGTCTCCTATATGATTTTGCATACACTTACAGCAGCCTTCTGCTTAATTCGTTAGTTCACCTATCCAACTGGGCAATGATTTCTGAAGGCGGAAAATAGGAAGCAGTACTTTTTTCACATTTCTTCCCTGCTGATCAATGTATGCTTGGGAAGCAATCATCTGTTCCTTGGCTCATACAATCCCAGCTAGCAGAAACTTATCTAAAATTAAAAAATACAAATTTATCAGACCACTATGAAAAACACAAAAATGTATGAAAATCCATTTCTTTTCTGTGCAACTCAAAGCCTTTTAAATTCTTCTACTACTGCTGCAAACCAAAGTAACTTTGTCATCCTTTGATGTCTGCAATGCTGCACAGTAATAGAAGAAAAGAAGGGTTGATACAGTTTTACTACATTTTACAGCTTTAGATGTCTATCAGAAGCTCTCTACTTGTCTTCCTGTATGGGGAATATAAATCCAACCTATTTATCTGTCTAAGTCTTATCATGTTCCCAACAGTTTCACTGATAGTCTTTAAAAGATTTAATATTCAATCAAGAGCAAACACTAGGACAAAAAATTTTTCCTAATGCAAGAAAAATCAAAAATAGTGCAGAGAACAGCAAAAAGCCATTGCAACACTTGGTAGGTAGGCTGGAAAATTCAGATCTGTAAGCTTCC
Organism: Atrichornis clamosus; assembly: GCA_013400975.1. Classification (NCBI taxonomy): domain Eukaryota; kingdom Metazoa; phylum Chordata; class Aves; order Passeriformes; family Menuridae; genus Atrichornis; species Atrichornis clamosus. The sequence continues at coordinate 10,801 of WBMZ01001594.1, forward strand.
TTGTAATATTTCCTATGATTCACTTCAAGCACTTCAATGCTTTCTACTTTGCAAAGCAAATAGTTCAAGTACCATGTAACTGTTATTTGTAAAAAAAGGTTTAAGGATAGTCTACACCCACAGTGTGTAAATTTGCAAGTTAAAGAAAATAAAAGGTACAATATGAACCTGCTTTTTTAAAGAAAGTCTCATTCATTAAATTAGTCTAAAAGATAAACTTGTGGAATTAAATATAATTAAATGTAAATGTAAGTAGTTTCATAAGAGTATATTCATTTAAACTCATCTAATTTTTAATCATAAGGAAGAAGAAAAACTAGCAAATCTTCAGCTGGGATTTAAAAGAAGGACTACACATATTCTGTATTGATCAATCAATATATGGTATTTTGCAGATCTAATAAACACAGATCAATTACGTTTTTCATTCTTCTAGCTTTCCTTCTTTCATTCACTGAGACGAACTCAAGCAATTGGCAGAAACTTAGTGTGGCGACATAAATAGACAGTACATCTAAAAATAAAGTATTCTGCCTTCAGTGTATGATTAAGTTGATTAAAATGATCCATGCTGAGAGCAAGTTTTCTTGCTTGGCTGGTAAGAGATCAAAGAGCACACATTTCTCTCTAACATGCCATTTAGCAAGGTCCTGACCACAAAACTTAGGAGTCCAAAACAATGTTGCTTGAAGTATGCTGCATTTCTGTACACTGTGGTCAACAATACTAGTGTGTAGGGAGGCAATGTTGAGTACTGAAGAGCAATTTTGGAGAAAGAAAAAAGAACGTTAATTTATTATTTATCTGGGAGACAGAACCCTGACCACAGAGTATCAGAGTGACCATGCCTACAATTTTCCAATATCCTACACAGTAACAAAAGCATTCTTTTATAAGCAGCTACATATAATAAGTGTCCTCTAAGGAAAACAGAAGCAAATGGAGCTTCTACCTTTGTTTCTTCATCTACAAAACAAGGATGTTAGAAGTTATGTACCTGCTTCAGTATATTTCCCAAACAAAAAAAAAGAAAAATATCGGTGTTCTCTATAGCTAAACTTCTATTTCTGATTATATAGTGTAGCAGCCATGTGACAGGGCAAATATAATCACAAAAAGCTCCAAGCTTAATTGCAACCTGCTTGATAGAAAAGACTAAAAAGTATGCATTAAGAGAAGCCAGAAAACCCAGGGTGAATTAAGGTTTTAGATGGCTTTCACTCTTTGCCATCCAAATTAAAAACACATCTGAAACAAATAATAAACAGGTGCTACCACTTTGCAGGTGTAATGCATTCAAGAGCATTCAGCCCAAGCAGGAATATCACCAGCATTTCCTGTGACACAAGTGTGTGGACATATTACACTGGATGTCTAAATAGTTTGATAACTTGCACTTTATAAATTATACTGCACTAAGAGATTTCCTAGGTATTTTCTTAGTAACTAAAATTCTTTTCTGTACTTCTCAAGACTTGTATTTCAGTATAAATTTTGTCTGGCTATGCAACATCCCCTATAACTTATTTGGTTACTCCACTCCAGTACTTAAATAACACATAACAGGATCCACGTAGAACAGCAGTTTACTTCTCATACCACATGGCCATGTAACCACAAGGCCAGGTCAAGAAACTAAGCAACAATAGGACAAGAAGGAAAGATCCTCATGCAGATAGAAAAGCATCTCATAAAATGGGAAACAAAACCAGTTTTTGTTTACACACTGGAGAGGCCACCATTGGATTCCTAAAGGAATTTCTGCTGGGACTATACTGTTGAATGTACTCCAACTGACCTGGGGAAAAGGGAATGAACAGTGAGATGACAGAGTAGTGAATTATGACAAGTTGTTTAAAGCTGACTGTGAAGAATGACAGAAGGCCTGTACGAGGCTGGGAAGTAGGCATTAAAATAGTCAATGATATTTAACATAAATGCAGGTAGAGTAATGCATGTGTGAAATAATAATTCTAAATTCACATATAAAATGATGGCCTTCATGTCACTCATAACCAAGAGTGAAACCTTGGAATCATGACAGATTGAGCTGATGCTTTTTCAGAGTTATGTCAGCATTGGACAAGAAGAGAACTGAGTGCAAGGCATTATTAGAAAAGGACTTGTTAACAAAGTAAAAAGTCCTGTGCAGCTGGAAAACTGCAGTTCTGGTCTTCCCATCTCAAAAACAAGGCTGAGAAAGTTCAGAAGCACTTGCAAGGCTGGGTGGTGTGCAATCCCTCATGAATAAAAATACTCTGCTAGATGTACATTCTACTTAATTAAGTTTGTATTTTCTATAGAACTCCAGGGACCAGTCTTCACTCCCTCCCATCCTGTGTGACATTGTGCCAAATGCAATCAAATAATCAAAACCTTTTTGTTTTAAATGATGCAGACATAAACATGCAGGCCAAATACTTTGAGTAGTTGCTACATACACCTCATGAAGTATCTTGAGTGAAATCACATGATCTTGGTAGTTTTCAGTATATTCAGTGCAACTATAGACTCTACAAGACCTAACTAGACATCACCTACAATGTGGAATGGCACCCCTGCACAGCATCTACCCACAGTGAGGAAAACTCAAACATGCTGAAACACTGAATGACACACGAATTCTTTACTGAGGAAGTTCAGTGTCTGCTTTTGCCAGTAACAGTCATATTCCAGCGGGACTAGACTACATTCTCTGAACCACATAATCTTGGCTGTATCATCAAATTCAATTACATGCCTTTTGGTTTTTGGGGTTTTTTCGATTAACATCAAAGATGTTTCATGGAAAATCTCCATGTTATTCTATCACTCTGTAAGATCTTCTTTTAATAGCATCTCAGCTATCAGAACACCTAGGACAACTCTCTGAGCTGCTCGTCCCCTGACATCCTTAACCCTATGTGATAAAAGAGATTCCATTGTATCAGTAAGCATAACATAAGCACAAGTGCCACTAAGAGACCACTGCAATAAAGTCCTGCTTGTACGGAGAGACTTTGGGGGGATCATTGCAAGTGCTCGTGTTTTCAGACTTATCTTTGCTAACAGAGGCTGAAGGAACACACACAGAGCTGCAGGTGTGACAAGAGGCACCCATCATGGGCTTCTGTCAGACAGGCCCTCAGAGCAAGGAACAAAGCCACAACAAGGCTGCACAACACAGCCAGACAGCAAGAAACCACTGAGCTGCACTAACAAGTGCTTTCAGTGAGGCAGCTTTAGGGAATGAAGTGACACTTATGTGTATGTGCAAAAAATGATACTGCATTTAAATAATTCAATCTTGAGCACAGAGGTTGTCAACTCACTTAAAGACTCTGGGCAGACAGGCTTTGGAAAGGTAGTGTCACCTGGCAATGACAAGTCTCAGAGGGATAAATTAGATGTTAAAATTCTGCCGAGATTATACTCTTAGACATTATGAATGAGTCAAAAAAGTTTCCTTATTCTGTAAAAATGTTTTTTCTTAAGAGAGAAGTGAACAACTTTGTATATGCTGCAGAGTAGAATTCTGCTTAATAGTTGAATCAGACACTGGGAAAAAGCCATGCAGCTACTTCCACTAGGACTTTAAACCAACAAACAGTTACCAGTATTATTTTCATAGTAAGGCGATGCATACGCCTCCCTGCTTCTTGTGATCTGATTAGTAGTCTATAAAAACCACAGAGGAGATCCCCAGACAGAAGTCTGGGACTGGTGAACCAAAAACCACTTACATATGAAACCCAAACAGAAAGAGAGTATTTTCTAGTATTTTCATTTTCATCCTTAAAATCAACATATTATTTTAATAATCCAATAAATTCTTATTGTATTCACCATCTTGTATCTATTGTCAGAAAAATCATAATTGTATCATTCTTTTACTATTTTCACTAAAATAAAGGCTTCTGTTGTTAGCTAAGTTATCTGACCATATTATCGGGATTTAAAATTTTTATTTACAAGATACCCGTTAAACAGAAAAAAGAAAACAAAAGCAGTTAGAAAAATCACAAGTGATTTTTCTCCTAACAGTAGCCAATGCAAACTTCTTCTGATCATCTTACACCATTTTTGTGCTACAATAGCAGAAGCGTAGGTAAAAAAAAGATCAAAAACTTCCTTAAATATTATGAAATTCCACACAAAAATTACCTGCATGACAGCAGTCTTCAGCCTTCTAGAAATCTCACCACAAGCACACACACAAATCCTGCATGATTGGCAGGCTTCCTGTGCCTTACCAATGCTCAATTGTGGAACAGTGGGAAGTCTGTCAGGGCTTGAAAAAACCTACCCTGAAACAAATGGGAACCTTTCCATTAATTCCGGTGGGCTCTGGTTCAGACTGGTTAAGCATCAACAGTAACAAACAAGGAATTTACACCCTACCAACTCCTCTTAATCAAACAAATGAAGCTAAATTCCCCTTTATTCATACAGTTCAGTAGACACAATGTGTTTTCCACAAAACCTTCGTATGAAAGGCTTCCCCATTTGCATTTACAGTAATCACTTCTGGCAAAAACACATACGCTTTAATCAACTCCTCAAACAAAAGTGATTCTGAAATCAAAACGAAAGTGCCAATACATGATTTACCAATTCTCAGAAGGAAGAGTTTAAGAAAATAAGAAGAGCACACAATGCCATGAATGTTACCAAAAATTGAAGCTTATGGATGAGCAGATAAAAATGAATTCCGGACTACTTTTCCCTGTTCCAAAACCCATGTCACTAAGCTCTGAAGTTCTAGAAAATCTAGAAATGTTTACTTAAACATATTTTCCTGCACCACTGAAACAGCAGAATAAAGGCAGATTTCAGGTAAGAGGTACCCAAACACTTGATTCTCTACAGGAGCATGGAGCCACAGAGGTGAACACAAAATCAAGAAAGCAACCATAACTTCACTGTAGTAAAACTCAGAAAGCTGTCCAGTAGCTTTTCTTTGTGGTAAGCATTCCTTCCCAAAACCACATCTTCTGAACTTTCTTCCAACAGCATTTTTCCAACTGTCCAACAGTTTCCTGACTGAGGAAATTCTCAGGCCACACCAAAAGTACTAACCAACTGAGTTACTCTTATTGTAACAAACAGTTCTGGACAGTGACCTCCCATCTTTCATGCGAGACTTCTCTCCAACTCTATGAAAGTCTGTATTTTACATTTCACATCATATAACACAAACAAGTATTTTGAATGACAACGTGGAAAATAAGCCTTTAACTTGGTGATCGGATATCTGGATGGGTTTTGGCAATTTTGATTTCCACTAACATCAAATTTGTACATTAAAACTTTCAATTTATATAAGAAAGTAAGGAAAGTTAGTGGGTGCACATTTTGGAATGAATTCTTAACTTTCTAGTAACTTGTAAATCTTAATTCAAAGATATACGTGTTCATCTAGCATTCAAGGCACAAAATGTTCTGTAGCCCCGGGGTGGTTTCTATTTGCAAGTCATCTGGCCTACAGTTTGACTGCAGACAGTCTACAAATACATTCAGTCTCAGGATTCTACATTACATCATAAAAACCAGAATGGTACATGAAAAAAAAAAAAAAAAATCCAGATTTCCTTTTGTATTTCCCATTTTTTAAGTACCTGGATCTGGGGAAAACAGAGAAGGTTGCAGGAAAGTTTAATGAGGGAACATAAGACCAGAGAAACAGCTTTAAGAATACACCATTTCTAATGAAGGCCACTTTAGCAAGCGGAGAACAGTAGTGTTCACATTGTTTGGCTTCTCACAGAATAAAAATAGTATGGATCTATGGACTGTGTCAGAAATGACAATGGATTTCCACTCTATTTGAATTTCTTTGCTTTATGTTTTTGATTAAGCACCAACATGCTGTACTTGAACATGAGGTATTTTTTCCCTCCTAATTTCAGGAAATAATATACCGAACATGATTCAAATTTTTATTATACACCCTAGACCACAGTGGTTCCAGCATTGAGAGCAGTGAAAGTACTACATTTTTCATTTCCACTGATGAATATTAAATCAAGCCTCTTACAGAGACTGAAAATCTGGACAGTCTCCAATGTCGTAATGTAACTTATACAGTCTCTAAAATCTTAAACTGCTCAGATGAATCAACTATTCACCTGTAAGATAAGACTATATTTTCAAAGAAAATTTTATTGAGAAATAAAAAAGCTAAAGAACAAAAGTTACAGTTAATATTTTTTACATTTAGGAGATACACTTGGACTTTATTTATTTTTGATATATAAATGTAAGGTCTTTCAAAACGCCACATTTGTTTGTTAACAGCATGGAAACACATGGCTGTTCTCCATATATTTATAACTGGAAATGGAGGGAAAGAGGGAGTATTTCTCTCCCCTATAACCACAGAAGCAGAAAAAAGTCTTCAAAACAAGTAGATATGGATTTCCCAGGCAAAATTCTCAGTTGACCATGAACAGAAAATTTTGCATTGTATCTCACATGGATGTATTATAAATTTGTTGGTGCTGTACTTCAGGTTTATTTTTAGCACTTTATACAATGCAAACTTATGACAAGAATTACCTTTTGCTAGACCTGATTCTGTGGAGCAGGCTGTTGCTTAGTTTTCATCAAGAAATGCACAAGACAAAGGAAAGACCAGAAAGAGTTTTAAGAATTTCTCCCTATTGCTTTGGCAAAGGGCATACTGTTATCTTGGCATGAATACAATTCATATTCCTCCAGCAACTGATTCAGCTCTTGGATCTTGTGCACAGCTCAGTCAACTGAAGGATAATCAGCTCTGGTTAAAAGTATCAATCTCACCATGACCAGTTTGATACTCTGCAAATTTTCTTAAGGCCTTTACTGATAACTGCTGAACTTCAGCAAATCTCAGTCAATTAACTTTAAAAATGAAATTAGAGGTATCTTTCACAAAAATGTAGGAAATTTTTAAAATTTCCTGATTATAATGGATAATGCTATAAGTGGATAGATTATTCTTTCTTGGAACATATAATTTGAATCAATTTCATAGTATTGTCTCTGAATTAACTCTTACTTACATGACAAATTTTGGGAAGAGACGGAGAAACAGGCAGAAAAAAATGTTATGGGTATTCATCTAACACTCACAGTCACCATCATCCACAATAAAGCCCAAATTTAGAGCTTATTGAATGTTTCAGAAAATACTTTACAACCATTGCAAACTTAATCTGAGAGAAAATCAACACAAAAATACAGAAAATACTGTTTAATTTAATACCATTTTCCCTCTTCACAATAACAAGCAAACATGATCAATGTGAGAGCTGAACAAGTTCTTCATGGCTATTTCTACACCTGCTGCAGTGCTGTGGATTGCTGCTGTGGGCAATGCTCTGTACTACAGCAGACAGACAACTCTCCTCACGAGAGAGAAAGTGTTGCACATTTTTTAAAAATGTTTAAAGTCACACAATGCACCTTCTTCCATCGACACTTTTACCTCTTCACATAGATAAAATCAATTAATTTTTTGCCTTTCTGCTCTTCTGCTCTTCTTCTGAAGCCAACAAATTTTCTGTCATGTTTATAGTGAATAAAATACTTATTCTAGAACGTTTTCTGAAATATAGCTCATTAGGCAGTAGAAAGTGATTTTTCCATTTCAGTTTTAGAAATAGAACTTTTATCTTTGCTTATCCTATTTATAAGGTGCATTTTTGAAGTTGCACAAGTATTTGTAGGTCTGATGCCTTAATTAATGTGAGTACATGAAAATGTGCCGAAAGAAAGAACGATCTTGTTGCAGTCACTTTGAAGTGCAGATGGCTCTGTGAGCTTACAAAGCTTTTGCATCTATGTGCTTTGAACTGATTCCTCTTTTTTGGAACTGTGATATGTAGAGCAATTATTTCACCTCAACAAGGAAACTCTGGAAATGTCAAGGGCTCTTCCAACTTATACTGTGACAATGAATTACTGAAGAAATAAGGGGGTTTGCTACTTCACTGACAAAAGACATTTTGTGACCTTTTGCTGCTTTATGGCAATAATGAGTTTTCTGCAAAACCCTGAGTCTTTCTCTTATTTTATTAAAATAAAAACATTTGAGGAATAGCCTTGACCTTAACCCTGGGAGAATGAACAGAATATTGATCTTAAGAAGCGGTCAAGCCCTGAGACACTATAACTTCCTACCTTCATGTTGACAAGGTGTAGGGCTCTGCTGTACATGAACTCAAATAGCAAAGCTCACCTACCTTAATTCACTTAGTTGAATGCTGTGAACATATAGATCTAGTATTAGTCCTTATAATGGCAGTTTTCTCATAGTAGTATTTGATTCCAAAGGAAAGATTTATACTAGAATATCATGTTCAGTCTCTTACCTTTCAAGATACATACTCTGCTTAATTTCAAAAAGAGTAGATATTTGAAAACACTCCTTTTTTCACAGTATTCACCTTCTTTTTTACAACAGATTATTTCTTTACAAAAAACCCCACCACACAAACAATTTAGTTAAATCCAGAATCACTCAGAGCAGCAAAAAATCCCTATGCACATCAAGTGGGCAAAGCATTTTTCTAGGTTATTACATTCTTACAAAATTACAGAATAAAATAGTGAAGTTATTCTAAATAAGAGCAAACTTCTTACTACAGCCTACAATGTCAAACATCACAAAAAGAGAGACAGCAAAAGAAATGTTAGGCTTTCACTTCTGATGGGAAGACAAGGGAAAAAAAAAAATCATACCTTTTCCAGGAAACAAATTTTAACTGATTGGAATGGAACTAAAGAATTATTGAAGATATGTGGTGGCCTTATATGTGAAACAGCAAAATCCTGTCTGCGTCACTCTAAGGCTGCAGTGTTGAAGGTAAAGAGAACTGAGCAGTAACTCTAACAACCTGTGCACAATTCAAATTTTACAGGCTTACAGCTCAGAGATATTTAATTTGAAAAATGTAATCTACCATTTACATTAAGACCTGCATAAAAATATAAGATGCTAGTGTTATGTTCAAATATGTATAGAATATAATGTAGCATAAAAAGGCAGTACAGAGAGATTTCTGAATTCCCGTCATGATACTTGCATTACATACTTAATCAAGTGACCTAACATTCCTAATTCTAAAATAAATTATCTACATCCCAATGGAAACATGGGGATTAGTATTTATGAGGCTCACCAAAGGTGCAATCCTCTGGTATTGAATACTGCAGGGATGGGTGGCTCACACTGAGATGCAAGTGGGCTAAGAGCCAAGGCAATGCAGATCCACAGCCCAAACTTCCTGACAGCAAGAGCTACACCCCAGAAACTCACATAGCTGACAGCCAAAAGAAAAACACCACTTATCTCTGATGTGAATGGCAGCAGAGATAGCTGGAACAGCAGCCTCCCATTAAGGAGTGGAGCTGAGCTCGGCCCAAAACTGCCAGGTCAGCATGACATGCAGTGCATGAAGTGGTTGAGCGCTCCAGAGTCATTTGTTGGCAACTCCTGCCTTATAAACTTACAGGGGGTCATTGCAATTTATGATTTTCTTGAAATGGAAAGATAACAGAGTCCAGATGGTCAGCATGCACATGTATCATTCTACAAAAAAATGGAAATTTAGAGAAGCAAAGAACAGATCTGTGTCCATTTTGTCCATTCTTCACCATTCTCCCATTCCAGCTGTGACTATGTAAGCTCAGTCAGCTGACCATACTGGTCACTCTTCTGCACAGTTTTGACTCTGAGAGTAAATTCTGAGTCTTAAGCCTGGCAAAGACACGTAGTATGCTTATCCCATTCAGCACCCACTCAGCACACTCATGCATGCATCTTCTGCTGCTACTGAATAACTCCATTATGATAGATTTTTTCTTTTTTTTTTTCTTTTTTTAAACTTTTTGTTAAGTAATTCTAAAGCTAGATCATCAGTAACAGAGCTGGGGAAGAAATAATTTCTGTCCTACAAAGTCTCAGGAATCATCTTTTACCTAGGCAAAATAAATAATAAATGGGACATAGAGGAGCTTAGCATGCCTATCCCTTAAACAAGATGAATCACTTTGGTATATGTATGGATATAATATATAACATTACAGACATTGTGGTGCAATTTTAATGTCTATGAGTGACATATCAGTCCCAGAACTAAAAACGTTTCTCTATTGTAATATATCATATGTTCATTCTGCATACAGCAGATCTAGCCCGTTACAAGCAATCATTTATTTTGGCAATTAATAGTGTAATATATGAGGTAATGCCTTCTTTCAAATGTCAAGGAGAGCAACGTAAAATCTGATTAATTTTACTCAAAGCAAGTATACTTGGAGAAGAATCACAAAATGTTTTTACAAGTTCTCTATCTTGGATGTCTGCCTCTGAATAGATATATCTTCCAAATAAATTGACTACAATTAATAACCTAAAATATTACTATACCTTTGAAGTTTTAGTTTATGGTTAGGTCTGGAATTATAAATGAAGGTAAAAGTTTTTTTCAGCTTAAACCAGCCCCACCCAACAACATATTTATTTTGAACATGTCTTTCTAATTTAAAGAAATTCAAGTTCTTTTTGAAGAGAAAGTGATGCTACACATGTAGTCTACAAGAATTTGTGAAATTCACTAAATTCATTAATAAATTTAGCAAGTCAGACTAAAACTACTCCAGTGTGTACTGACAGATTCTGATTAACAACTCTGAATTAAAGCGTACATTTCCTTTCAGCATGTCATTTAGTTCTGATTCTCAAAATAAAGTTGCCTTCTGTGGGATATAAAGTTTCAATTCTGCTTCAAGACAGGCCATCTAGCAATGACTGTGGTCAGAAATAAGTTTGGTTTAGCAGTTAGGGGAATTGAGACTTAAATCCAGTTGGGTTTTAATTTAGCTGAATCACCAAAACTTGATGAAATGCCATAAGGTTGTTTAAAAGACGGCAGGTCTTTCACAATGGAAGAGCTGATGTCACCCACACAGCTGCCAAACCATCAACAACTTGGCTATTTTCTTATTTTTAAAGACAAAGTCACAGAAATGGGGCAAAACGGTTTTGTTTCTTTTCTCTTAAACAGAATATAAATCAGATTTTTGACTTATGCAACTTTAAAGTTACTTTATTCATTTTATTTGTGCTTTCTTAACCTATGCATTACAGAGAAAATTATATCCTCAACATAATTCTAGCTTTCTGTTTTTAATTTTCTTATTTTACTACTGAATTCTTAAAGCTAACAGAAAATATGGATGTTTCAGACCCAAACCTGAAGGACAGCAGGTTTTTCATAGCAAATTTACGTAACTGTAAACGATCTAATAAACTACAAGTCTACATTGAGACCAAGCAATTGAGACATACATTCATCACTTTTGAAAATAATCAATAATACAATGGAGAAATAACCAGAAGGACAAAAGCAGTGACTTTTAGCAAGGAGGGAGAGGAGCAATCACCTCTGAGGCTTGTGGGTCCAGCTCCATTTGCAGAGCTCACCAGACTGGTTTAGCACGGCAAGGTTCACCAGAAGATGTGGTTTCCCACTCCTTCTCCCTGGGGCTCTGACTCCAGAAGCAGCCAGACACCACTAGGAGGGTTGTCTCTCACTCTGCCTCCCCTCTTCCAACCACACAGCCCTCCTTGCTCTCACCTTGGGACGACAGGAAAACCAGGCCAGCAAGTTGGGTCAGTCATAAAAGTATCCAAGGAGTGCAAAAATGAATGTAAAATAAGGACGAAGAGCATGTGGCTGGGAATGAGGATGGGAGAAAGTGAAGCACATCCACAGCAGAAACCTATTGGATCACTTCATCATGTATCATGAAACAGAAACCTCAGGGTATAATTTCAGAGTCAAAAGAACCAGTCTCAACTGTCCCCCAAAATTCCTTCTAGTCCTATTCCTTGTGCCAAAATGAGTGCTTCTCTATCCAACATACATCAAAAGGGGGATGAAACGGTTATTAAAATCTGAACCAATATCCTGACCTGGTTCACAGGCTGGCTCTGTGCGTAGTTTTGGTGACCCATGAGAGGGGGGAGCAGTGATGAAGCACTGTGGGAGGCAGGATATCCTCTGTGGTAGCAGCAGCAGCCTACACTAGCTTAAACTCCATGAAACTATTGTTCCTGGCTGGAGCTCCCAACGTGGTCAGAGCTGATCTTAGCTGACGAGTCCTGTGGCCAGTCCCTCCATCTGCCACCAGCCACACACTGATCCCCTGTTCCCAGTCATACAGCTACAGGACAGGTTGATTCAACTCACTGATGTGATAGAAACCTTTCCTCCTCTTTTGCCTGGACGCCCAGAAGAGTCTGAAAGCTGATTTGGCAGAGGAATCATCTTGCTGCCATGTGATTTTTACATCTAACACAAGGGAAGGAGGAAAGGATTTAGTAAAGGGAGAGGACAGGCTACACATCTTGGCAATAGCTCACCACTAGACTGGCTTCACAAGCCCTAAAGACCACAGCCTATCCCACTCCTTATCCTACTTTTGGAGATACCACCCTGGTTTTTTGTTCCACTGTCTGCTCTTACTCAAGTATTTGTAGGTCTTTACTGCAAACCAGATCAGTTCATTGAGAGAAAAGCTTGTTTTCAACTCCAACCACTTCATCAGACTGCCACAGGTCAGAGGGAGGCTGCAGGCAAAGTCTGCAGCCAGGGAGAGGAACTCTGAAGAGGACAAATGAGGAATCACGTTTTAAAACACTGCCCATGTGTGTCAGACCACAGGAAAAGATTATATTTGAATTAAGAAAGTCTGCCCTTTGAGAGAGAAGATGATTTACTTGAAACAGTCAGTGAAATAAGACCTGAGCACGTTTTTGCAGGCAAACTAGTTGCCTCTCCTATTGCCTCTACAATAGGAGAGAAGTACAGTACTTTGATACAAGACTACTGCAGGGCTACAGTGTTTGCCACTGGACATCAGGTCCTCAAGAAAGGTAAGTAGAAGCAGATTCATCAGTGCTGCTGGAGTAACCCTGGCTGATGTCCAGAAATCAGAAACCAGGGCCCAGTCTGAGAACTTGAAAAGACATTACCCCATGAGTGGCAAACACCCAGCCCAAGCAGCAGAGATGTTGTTAACTCTATAATCAAGACACCATGTCTTATTACTTTAACATTCTGTTGACTATTTGGCTCTAACAGTTGACTTGTCACTAAACTGATTAATGTCTTTTGCACGAATTCTCCCCTAAAAGAGTGCTTATTTAGGTGTAAAAAATCTGAATAGAACAAAGATCAGTTCTCCTATTTCAGTTAAAAAACCCAATTAATTACATGAGACATCCCATCATTCAGGCTACTAAATATATATATTATCAGTTAATTCTGGTAGAGATGAAGATAAATGCATCCATTAAATAAAAATATATCATGCTGAAAGAATGTATATATTATATGCAAAACCACTCAAGAGTTCAGGAACACTGAACCTGCACTAAGTCCAAGTAAAATAGTAACTTAATGCCCTACATGTGCCCAACTACAACAGCACTGTCTTCTTGCCTGATTATCCATAACAACCTGAAAAGTTTTTTCTTTGTTACGTTTAACAGAGTCTTGAGATTTAATTGCCTATTTGCTGTTGTACAGTACTCTGCAAACCCAAAGAATTGGCTAATCTTATCTTTCAGTCATTATTTCACTTTCTAATTCAAATTACTACAAAGCAGAAAGCATCAGTATAATAGGAATACTTCATCTGACACAAGATGATTTAGGTGATGTGATTTTTTAAAGTAGACTAGGACAAGACCAAAATGTGCATAAAAAGGTCAAAGCTTATACAGGAGTTTAGAAAGAACCCAGCAAAACCTGCAAACATTCATTTTAGCTCCATAGGCAGAAGAGTACTCTTACGTCAAGAAAGTTAGGACATGGAAACAATAAACAGTCAAGGAAAGAGCAAGGCTCCAGAGTGACACATTTTATCATCTTGGTGACAAGTAGATTGCATGGGCAGTTTAAGATACCATTTAAAAAAAAAAACCAACCAAAAAAAGCAATCTGAAGAGAGACACGATTGCCGAAAATATGAAAGCACTTGTATATTTCAAGTTTTGTGTCTCCCTAATCTATTCATAATGAAGACACAAGCATAATTTTTCTGGATCTTAATATAAAGTTATTACTCACTTTCAATAAATGAAAAACAGATAGTAAGTAGAAATCAGCTGACTTACATACATATAAAATTACTCCTAATAACTCAGGCTGCTAAATACAAATTTTAATCCTTATATGATGAAGCATAATTTCACTAGAAGGCACAAAGTAATTTGTCAAAAGAATAAGTCTTTGCTGAGAAGAGACAGGGAAACTTTATATGGTGCATAAGAATGTGCTGGTGAAGAGTTATGTTTTTGTTTTCAATTACTCCAGTTTTGAAAGGTACATAAAAACATTGTAAATTTACAGGCATGCATATAAGTTCCTCTCTTCATGATGCTGAAATGCCACATCTCATCCAGCATAGGAGTTACACCTATTGCAGCTTCTGACCCTCTGCCCCACCCCGTGTCCACATTTCACACTACGCACACAAAAACTAAGGACACAATGTATATAGCAAGCAGTGAAGGATCATCAGAGCATGGCATCCTGGAAGCAATCTGGGGCCATATCTCCGAAGAGCTCAGGCTCCTGAAAACCTTTGCCTGCCCCAGTTCTGCTTACACCAGGTGTCTACTCAAACACCTCTGCTGAGCTCAATCACAGGCCATTGCCACAAGGAAAAGACAGTCTCCAAAGTATGCCTGAGAATACCACACCAGGGCATAACATTGTACAGGAATGCTATGACTCACTGAGTATTTTTTGAAGGGAAATTGGAGTAGCTACACCTTAATTCAATCAATATGTAGGAATTATCTGCAGGCAGTGCTGCCCAGTCAGAACTAGATAGGCACAATGCTGCTCCTTCTCAGAAAAGCATCGCAGAACCAGATGTGCATTGCAAAAGGCCGCCTGACCCACTTCCTCCCAGTTATTGCAGCACAAGATGTATTCCTCTTGCAGGCAACAGATCGCTGTCTCCATTGCACTAGTTTTCCTCTGCCTGGATTTTCTTCTTTATTTAATGAAATACAAAAATGCTATAAAAACACTGGAAAGGACCTGTTCCAATGTTCTGTATGAAAAAAATGTCTGCCTGAAAAGTCTGTAGTCCTTAGCAAACTAGTAATGTTGAATTATAAACCAGATGGTGTTTAAAGAGCTACAGAGTTAGCAAACTTCAGCTCCAATTCATGTGCTTGTAGAATTAAAGATCCAACCCATATGATGATGGAACAAAAGCAATCACAAGGCTTGGAACTTAGCTTCTCACAAACTCAAGCTTTCCATTTACAGGGTCATATTATAAAGCTGTATCAAGATGCATTTGGGCGAGCAGTTCATTTGGAACACTGGAGAAAGGGTTTAGAAAGGCTTGTTGGCAGTGTGTCTCCCTGTGCACCTCAGGCACAGGGCTGCTCCTCAACATTTCCATGTCCCAAAGTACTTTATTCATTACTCAGCAGTGTATCAGAGCGCTCTGAAATAGGAAACTCACATGGTCATGTTGAAGTACTTACACTATCCAGGGGATGATGTTTCTGGACTTTGAAGATACTTACTTAAAAGCAAAAGGCATCCTACTTTATTTTGTTTCACCTAGGAGAAAATACTTCACTTATGCAAAATAAGAAGTTCAGAAGATAAACTGTAGGTGTAATAAATATTGAGCAATCAGTAACATACTCACATGGGAAGTCATCCACAAACATGGGGTCTATGTTATGCAGCAGTTCCACTCTGGGAGAAGGTCTTCCTTCACTAAGAGAGATTTCAAAAGGAAATGCTAATTACCTTCTACAATAGGATACTACATCCTTTATTTTATGGCTTTTTGTCATTTTAATAGTGACCTCATAACTGTAAATTAATTGTTATCAACTTCAATCTGAATGCTCTTTTCCAGCCTAGTAGCAACAGCTTTTGGCCCTGTAAGTTTTCTCTAACTTCAGTGGTGTTTATTGGGATTATTCCTAAATTTACAGGGTACAGAACTGGCCTGACTAAAGCACAGTTTTACAACAATCAACCTTAAGAATCAAATTTCACATCGTAAGCTGACATGGCACTTGCTGTGCTCACTGCATACCTGAACAAGTGCTGAAAGTGTTTTGGCTGGGTGCCTCAGAAAACACCACAGGCATTGCTATTCCTAAAAAAAACCACCTTTGATTTCTAACTGAGGTCATAAGGATTATTTAGATACTCTGAATCTTCTCATGTTTAAAAAATTATCTTTCTTTTTTTATCCATTCACTACATAGGGATGGTGTGGAATAAGCCTCTGAACTTATCCATAAATTTTCTTATCCAAGTAAATCTGAAACCTAAAAACCTGAGTAGAGGAAATCCACTCCTTATAAAGGGCAACATGAGAAGGAAGACATAATTAGAGAGAACCTTGGCTACACGATGACACAACAATAATTTATTATTTGACAGTGAACCCAAACACCTCCTTTCAGAAACTTCCAAATAATTTAAACTGTTTTGTTCTTTCATTAGGGAGCTTAACTTAAGACACAAAAATTCAACCAGGGCCTCTAAGGTGCTTGATATTAAGCATTAAAAAATCAGGTAATATAAACCTTAGTGGAGACCTAAAAAATTACAGATATTTTAATATATAAAATATATAATGAAACAATATCCAGCCGTAATTTAAAATTTTCAGTACCAAATAATTAAAATAATATCTTTCTATTACAGTTCTAAAACCATTTCTGGATGCTACACATCTTGAATGAGTACAGATCAAACAAGGAGAACTAAAAGATTAAATGTGTTCAGGTAATATAGTATTGTAATTAATACAGAGGAATTACATTGATTAAGCTACAGTGCTAGTAATTCAATGTAGAGAAACTGCCACAAAAATAATTTTTCCAAAATGTGAATGAAAGGTTAATTGGTGCCACACACATCCCCCTAGTATCTATAGCAGTCACACTCTTAACTAGGGAATGCTTGGCCTTATTTAAACAAATTTTATCTTAGATTTAATAAACTCTAACTGTCTCTATGTGATCCACTGACAGCTGTGGTCAAGTGTGCCTTTCACCATCTGTTCATAGGTAACAGTAACATGAACCAGTTAGTAAAAGTTAAACTAGGATTTGAATTTATAGTGTGTGATTGACTCTGCAATAACTGCCTGGGAAGATATTCTTACTTTGCAGTTTCTGAGCTGTATCTACATTTTTCAGTATATTTTAAAAGAAAAACCACCAGAGTTATGCTAAGTAATCCAGTATCTTCCACCAGTCAAATATACAAGAATGAAGTAAATTACTTCTCTTTACTTCTATTTACTTCTCATCTTTATACATTAAATAGTCATACTGTGCCATTCAGTATTCACACAGTGCTGTGTGACCAGCAGGGTGAGGGAGGGGATCCTGCCCCTCTGCTCTGCTCTGGTGAGACCCCACCTGCAGTGCTGCATCCAGATCTGGGGTCCCACCACAGGAAGGCCATGGACCTGCTGGAGGTGGTCCAGAAGAGAGCACATAAATGATCGCAGGGCTGGAGCACCTCCTCTTTTAGGACAGGCTGAGAGAGCTGGGGTTGTTCAGCCTGGAGAATACAAGGCTCTGGGCAGATCCTACAGCAGCCTTTCAGTATGTAAAGGGGGTCTACAGGAAAGATGGGAACAGACTTTTTATCAGGACCTGTTGTGACAGGACAAGGGGTGATAGTTTTACAGTGAAGGACAGTTGATTTTGATGGGATATAAGAAAGAAATTTTTTACAATTAGGGTGGTGAAACACTGGTACAGGTTGCCCAGAGAGGTAACTGATGATCCATCCCTGGAAACATTCAAGGTCAGGTGAAAAGAGCTCAGAGCAACCTAATCTAACTGAAGATTCCCCTGTCTGTGGCAGGATGATTGGACTAGATGACCTTTAAAGGTCCCTTCCAAACCAGACTATTCTTTGATTCCACACCAGTCTACGATTACATCAAGTATATTCATAGTGTTCAAGTAGACTTGTATTCCTATCATATCATTAAAGGGAATTTCCTTTATAACTTTTAATGTGGACAGTGGCTATTATACACTAAACATGGCTATTTATGTTACTGTACAGCTGGCAGAACACAAAATATAAAGATTACACTCATATTAATGTACATTTTTCATGCTGCAGTTGTCATTATTACTGAATTCATTTTTCTTCTGGGATAGAATATTGGTATTAGAAACTTGTAAGTGTGATTTATATATAATCATGAGATATACTGCCCAAAGCTCATGGCATTACTGCATTAAGCTCTCTAGAGAGTTCAGGCAGTGAACTGCTTTTCAGTTTGAATGTTACTCCAGTAATTCTTGTTGTGCACAAAATGGATGTTTATAACCAGCATATATCACAAAACAATAGCCAAATAATTAGGCACTGTATGCTGAAGAAAGCATCTGTCTCACACACAAGACATCAGGAAGACAGAAGCAACATTCTGGGAACAACAAAAAGGTAATTTACACCTGTAATAGAGATCCCTTTCCCTGGAAATGCCTTAACTCTGTCCTCCTTCCCATTTACAAAACTCCACACGGACACAGACTCAACTACAGATTCACCTTGGCAGATGTTCTGCAAGGATATTTTGCATCAGGAACAGAGTCTAGCCAACAGAGCTACAATAACAAAGCAATAAAATTCCCTAGGGAAACCTGCCTTTGTATTTTAGTAACTGCCAGTGTAACCCTATCTTACAATGCTTTAATTTTAGAATCCTTATTTTTAGACTTCAATACTCTAATACATCATCCCTCTTCCTAAGAATAAGGAACTTTTTATTTTGTCTGGTTATTATTCTACCATGTCAGATGGTAGAATAATTAAGATACATCTTAATTATTTAATTAAGCAATGAAAAGCTACTGTTTTTCAAAACAGTACTCTGTGTAAGGACAGCTTAATGAAAGCATGCAGCCTAACTTCAGTGTTGGTATGAGAATCAGCTAGTTTATGATGAGAATGTTGCTCTACCTTCTGATTTGCAAAGTTCTTAAAATGTACAAAAATACCTATTATTCCTTAGTGACTGCACACAGACATCTACATGCAGTATTTCACTTTTGTTGTTGTTAAACAGCCAGAAGGTGTCCTTGGAAAGGAAACCAAGGTTTCCAGGGTAAATACGTTAATCTTGCACAGAAACATTCTCAGTGTCACCAAGCAAAATCTCAGCATTTATAACCTTGTCATATTTCTTGTCATAACTGTAATGCTTTCCTAGAGTAATTATATTTGTGATATGTTGGAAATAAACATCACTCTCAGCTTTAGATTGCACTTTCTTCAGCGTTAACTTATATCACAACAATGAAAATTTTTTTAAGCAGGTGTTTAATTCCTAAAATGAATGTAATAATTCGGTACACAAGAATTCAAGCTGATCTTTCTTCATTTACTTCACCCAATAAATTCTGATATTTCCAACATCACAAGAATATAAAACTGAAACTTGCCCTGCAAAATATATAAGTAATACTTGAAAGTCTCTGCTTGCTAATAAGCTTTGACAAAATAATAGTTCTTTTTACTGTATTTTATCCTGAGTATCTCTATGCCTATTATACTGCTTCTTGTGTTCTACCATTCAGTTTTCCATTTTTCTGTTAATGCAAAATAAATTACTTTTTCTGAGCATAGACACACTAGACATTCTGTTCTAAAAATCAAGATATATCAAAAAAATGTATGAACCAATGCAAATTTTTACACAAGGGGGACTGTTTTGCCTAGTGTCTTGATTTCAATAGGGCAGTAAGCATCTGGAGAACAGATGTTTCTTAAAAATGCAAGTGCCTTTTGAGATACTTGCCTGGAAATACGCAGTACAATTTACTTCCTTGTCTGGTTGTATTTTAGTATTGTTCTTGGTATTCTCAATTACTATTTTTGTAAAATACCTAAGTGATATTACCACTATATTTTCAGAAATAATTTGTAATATGTACATTGGTTTAGAGCTATATTACAGTGTTACCCATGATAATCTAAGGCAATAGAAAAGGGCAATCTACTGTGATTTATTATTTATTTATAAACCTTTATAAAAGGTTTATACATGAGATTGGAAAGATCTGGTAGCTATCCAAAAATAGATTGACACAGTGATACTATCCTAAGTTATTTTCAAAAAGAAGTTAGAGGCATTAAAGAGGAAGTTAAATTTTATTTCAAAGGTACTTGGAGGAAAATAAAAACTATGATGTACTGGTTTAATTATATGCTGCAACAAAATTTTGCACGCCAAAGTAGTTGAAGATTGGTATGGATGGAGAAAAACTGGTACAGTCTGTGTGTGGAGACAACAGCATGAACTCAAGAGCAGGGAAAGGGCTCTTGTAAGAGCCCATGTTAATGACAATCCAGACTAGCACATCAGCAAGACCCCAGCACATCTAGGCCCGTTCCACCAGACAGGGACATCTGCAGGCAAAGCAGTGATGGCCCTCGGGACTCACAGAGGTGGAGCAGGACACAGACACACCATCAAAAAGGTACAAACAGGCATAACCAGAACCTGCGAACAGTTACCAACCTAAGAAGAACACAGAAGAGGCTTGAAGGACTTGATAGCTGGCATCCCTGGACCTCTGCACCACAGCAACAGATGCTGGGCCCAACATTTGTTCACAAGCATCATGGTGTCGGGATGCCAGGGGCATGGCTTGAAATCCTCTGCCCCAGTTGCTGGGCAGGCTTCCCAGACACACACACCTCTTGGTGAGCAAGACTGTCATGTTGTGAGCAAAACCTGCTTTATTTCAGTTTCTATTTTAAATAAAATCACATTCCTCTTTTATTAGATCCCTGATACAGTGCTGAGGCAGTATTTCCTACACTAATGGGTCAGCAGACTGATTTGGAAAGAACAAACAAGCTTATGAGTTAAAACCTCTGTCAGAGCTTTTAAGTAGCATGCAAATTCTTGCCTAAGAGTTCAAACAGTGAGAACACAAATGTGTTTCCTCAGTTTCATGCACTGTATGACAAACTTAGAGTATAGTTAACTAAAAAGACTGCAAAAGAAGATATTTTTGTTCACAAGAAACGTGTTTCTGAACTTTACCTTTTCATGCTCTTTCTTCCTAACGTATCTTCTGGTCCTTCAAGTAAAAATTAAGTAGAGGAGGCATGAAAGGAACACTTGGGTATATATGTAATTCTCAGCACTTCTTTTCACTACAAGAACTTAATATTAATTGGCGTCATGTTAATGGAATTCCTAATTTAGACTACCAGTCATTTAAAGTCATGATATAAAGTTCATTTTGGTCTAGAACTTCAGAATTTATACTTAAGATTTAAAAATTTATGTTGATTTTCTGTGTTTTGTATATATTATCGTATTTCTATAGTATATTACATTTATACACAGCTATTTTCAGTAGTATAGTATTTATTATAAATTATTACATTACTGTATTTTATATTATTACATAAATATCATACTAAGAACACATCATTTAAATACTGATCATTAAAAGACATCACTGAAATGGATTCAGTATTTTTGTGACTTCTGAGAATACTTGCACTGTCTCATATATTCTTTTGAGTATCTAAATCAAGATTCCAAATTTATGATCTTTTTCCTTTTGATTACACACACTTGAAAGAGCAGGCTCAGGATTAAAGTCCTTCCCCCCCCAAAAAAAAAAAATCACAAGAAACTTATGCAGCTACTTATATTAGACTGTAGCAGAAAAAAATAATATATGTAACATGGTGATTTATTATTAATTTCCTTTTTACAAATGAGTTAGAATCTTAGCGAGGTATAATTTCACTCATTATGAGCCATTTCGTCCCAAAAAACCAACATCTTTGAACTTTTCATCAGATGTCACCAAAAGGGCACCATGGCTTCATTGTTTGCTATCCAATATTCAAGTGACCTTTTGAATTATGGTCATGAAATTTAATACATTTATTTATCCTGATTACATGGGAAAATCATGTGAAATCTGACATTTTGTCTGCAAGGTCAGCCAAGGAGCAGTCTAACACTTAAAACACCTGACTCGTTACCTCTCCAGACTCTATTTCACACAACAGAAAACACGGGTGGTCACCTGTTCCCTGGCAGTGCCAGTAGACACTGTTTTTACTCCCTTCACAAAGAGAGAAATGCAAATGTCAGTAGCATGCTGGCACAGCTGTACTTCTTCTTCCTGATCTATAACTCTCCTGCTGAAGATCTGAGATCGATCCATTGCAAGAAATACGTGGTTGAAACTGAACCTGAAGTAGGCAGGAATTCTAATGGTAGCTGGAAGAAAAGTCTGTCGTTTAGGTGTACCCTGGATCTTGCCGATGCTACGTTTTCCCACAGGAACACTGACAAGTAAAACATTTTACTTTTTTCTGGCTGGATGGGAGTCTCCACTCCTTTCTGGCAGTTAATGATCCCTGGCCTCAATTATACATATTGTTATCTTCTTCCACTTGGAAGAGAGCCATACAGTACACCTGGGCACAAGGCCATGAGCTTCCTGCAAACTCCAGCTACTACAGAAAATCACTCCTTAGCTCCTCAGAATCAGAGGCAGCACTAAGAATTAAATCAAGCTCACCAGTTTCAAAACAGGTAATCCTACAAGTATAGACAAAATAATTCTAAACTCAAGATATGGGGGTTTGTTCTGGGGAGGTGGGGAAGGTTGGGTTTGATTTTTGCTTTTTCTGTCTTACTTCAAGGTCTGTAAAGAGCTAACCACGGATGGGTACAAGGGTTCAAATCTGCCTAACCTAAGTCTCAATTTCTCATCTCCATCCCTAACCAAAGCAACACTCCTTCTCATGCTTGTTTAGGAATCACATTTAACTCTTGCAATTCACAGTCTAGGATACTAAGACATACAAAAATCAGTGTTGTCTTAATGCAGGAAATGGCAAAAAACCCATTTGCTACAGCGACATTTCTCCCTGAGAAGGGGACAAAAGGTTATAACACATATAATATAATGCAGTCTGCCTGCTTTAAAAACAGAACAAAGACTACTAAAAGAAACAGAACACTAATCCTCAAATGAATGGCATGTTGGAAAAAAGAATTGCTAGTTCATTTATTCTGCTTTAGTAGTATTAAACTTTCCATCCTAAATGCTTGTTATGTGAATTAAAATTATATTCAAAGATCTACTAAAATAAACATAACTTCTAACAACAGGGACAATAGGATTTAGCCATATTAATAAATACATTACATGCAGCACAGAAAAGTAAGAAACAAAGGAATTTAAACCAATGCAATTTTTGCAAAACTAACGGTTGGTCACAAAACTTTAAAATTCTGCAGAAAATCAGGTTCTAAGGACTTTGTAATCCATTTCAGCAAAATAAAAGAACATTGAAATAATCCATCTCGAGTTATGTTGCCTCTTTTTTACAGTCACCTAAGTATGTCTGCACTGTGCTTCTGAGTGTTCCAGCTCGCTAGAATTAGTCACAACATCATGACCTCTAGGAACCAGGTCAAGTCTATTTTTGTACTAGATTTGACAGGCTTTTTGAGACACTGGATAGCATGACATGGGCCTATGCAAATGGCTACACGTTGAGTCAGCCTGACAGGTTCTGTACTGAGCTAACAAACTATCAAAGTGGAATTCGTGTTCAGTTAGTTTAATGTCTGCACAGATTTCCCACATGTCCAATTCCAGATGCATACTGCAGAGATACCCAACTGCGCTCTGTAGAGAGCAGGGTTTGGTCCACAAAATTTATTAACTTATACTCCATGCTGTGCAAAATCAGTTAACATACTTCAGGATCACAGAGTGTTCTTGAAAAAGTATACCATGCTTGTGTGCTGTTGTGTTCATACTGAAAAATTCAAAATACCAAGTTAAAGCCGTATGGAGCCTTTGCATCTGTGACCAGAATTAATTTGCAACCTGAAAAATTCCCTCATGGACACCCCAGTTAACTGCATTTATACCTTCCCTTCATTTAGGTAAAGGAACAGGTAATATTTTCCTCCCCATTCCAGTTCTGTTTCCTGGGCTGATTAAATTTTTCTCATACCAGAATGCTGACTCAGTGATTTGACATGCAAGTTACCTGATAGCTTTCCAAACATCAAAGCCATCCAAAGGCTTAGTGCCATTGATATGTCCTCCAGCAAGGTGCACCAGCGTTGGCAGCCAGTCAGAGATATGGATGAGTTCATGGCTTTCTACACCTTTTTGTTTCAGCAAAGGACTTGCAACAAAGCCTACTCCTCTCACTCCTCCTTCCCAGAGGGTCCATTTTCTCCCTCTCAGTGGCCAGTTATTCCCACCTGCTAAAGTCTGTCCTCCATTATCTGAAAAATAAATAAATAATAAAGAATTCTTCATAAGAACGAAACAGAACAATACTCCGTGCAACACCTTTTCATCCATTGGAAAAAACACTTTCACATGACGTGTGTCAAGCAAGTACTTGCATAGTGCTGTTAAGTGTTCATATAACATGTCACATGTTTAGAGCCAAGTAACAAACATATGTTATGTTTCTAACACTTACAAATTGCAACAATGAAAAGTTATTGATAGGCAGAAATGATACCATACTACAATACAATGATTTAGAAAGACTGTCCTAAGAGCAACTTCTCACCATGATTTGAAAGACCTTTAGGCACCTGAAGCTTCCACCATCAAAGACTTCAAAAAATTTAGCTTCAACTGATTTACAGACCACAAGAAGACCTGCTATCAATGCCATCATTATTACTCAGAATACACTGGTTTCCAAAGCCATACAGTATGCTTAAAATGGAAACCTGTTATTCCAGTCTGAGGACAATACTTGCACACCTCGTTTAAAAGCAGGTTTTTTCCATATTTTTAGGCAGCCACATTGATATGTAAGGTCGGACAAAACAGCTTCTGAGGCAGAAGGACATAGCCCCAACAAAAACAGTTGCAACTAGTTAAAATAGTTGAAGCGATTCAGAAATACATGGCATTTATTGTTTGGTAAGAGTAACATATAAGACGAGTACAGATAAAGTTTAGTTATGAGTTCAGTAACTCAGAAATGTCTACATGAACTGGCAATAGCTCATTGAATGCCTTTTTTTTTTAACTCTCTCTGACCAAGCTTCCAACACTTAGAACAAAATCCAGATCCTTGAAGGTAACAGCAATGGTTCTTTGAAGTTACTTTTAGTATTGTTATGCATTTATTCTACTTCAAACATACTGTAATGTAGGAGTCTCAGAGGAGTCATTGCTGGCAATTCTGTTAAGCATAATTTTCCTCTATTTTAATGAAGCTAAAATTATTTCAAACAGTAATTGTTGAACTGACATTCAGTGTAATTTGACATCTTCATATTGTATTTTTGTTTAAAAACCAGGAATTTGAGGAAAGAAACAAGAAGTTCAACACCTTACAGAAGACCTGTACTGTAACCACATCATCTTCCTTCTGGTTGACAAGAGTTCAAGAAGCATTTGGAAAATACTCTCGGGCACATGGTGTGATTCTTTGGGATGGTCCTCTGAAGGGCCAGGAATTGGACTCCATGGTCCTTGTGGGTCCCTTCCAACTCAGCTTATTCTGTGATTCTGTGATGAATTAGGGATCAATGTAAACCCCCACTGAACACATCTCTGAGGCACACAGGAGACCATTTTTGTTCTACAAAGGAATAAACCAGGGATGTCTGTGAAGACTTTGAAAGGTGGAAGCCTAGGCTAAATGAAGCACTTCATAAAAACAGAATGATTTGAAAAGTGTAAAGTGTTCTGTGGCCCAACTAACTTCCAGTACAGTTGTCCGTGTGTCCTGCATTTTTGGATTAAAAATAAATGGATCAAGAGCTTTATTGTTATTTCTCACACAATAAAGTTGGGCTCTGAGATCTGAGAACCTAAAGCAGTTGCCGGCTACAATTAAAAAAAAAAAATCAGTTTCAACAATTCCTTCTACTAATAATGTAAACAGGAATTCCTGTCAGAGATACTCACGGGACAGAGCTTTCAGTAGCTTTTAACCTTTGGTGGCCTTAGAATAAAAGGCAGCTTATCTACACTGTATTAGAGCACAGTTTGGACATACACTGGAATCAGAACTTAAGTATGTTAAATACCTTCTTTGTATCACAGACTACTTACTGTCTGTATCAGTTTAATAGCAGTACATAAGCTTTTTAAAAATTCCTGATTATCAGCAACAATGTAGCAAGGAAATTATAGAAGTAGGTGGTCTTTCTGGAGATTAGAGAGAGAGAAGTGTTACAGTCAAATCTTTATTATACTTACCTTTTCTTTGCTTTCTGTAGAATTAAAGACATTCACATTCTGCCAGATTCATTATACAATAAATTCCCTGAGACAAGGAGTCTCTCTAGCATATATCCTGAAAAAACTTGTGCATTGTATCAGATTTAGAAATAGTACACCAAGCTTAAAAGAAAGGGGCAAAAAATTCTTGTTTTGGTCTGATCAGATAGGTTAATGAAAAAATCTCACATATGAAACAAGGCTCACAGCACTCATTTTGACTTCTCATTCTCACATTGCTAGAACATTACTTTTTCCTTCCTCAGGAATTCATGTTCAAATGGCCCTTCCTGTGTAATTTCTTGACTGAGTTATCAAGAAAGTGTTGAAGGAGGGAAAAGGATGGTTTTGGTTTTGATTATTGAAGTAGGCAGAAGAGAACTGATGTGTCACCAGCAATTTATATAAAAGCAACACCTACCACACAGTCTGAAATATTATTGAGGACTTAAATATTAACAATTTGTTAAAGAGGAATTGGTTATATAATAATGAAACATCACAATGGAGTCTATATGAATACAATACTAAGCTAACCACTAACTAATAAAGGGGGAGAGAGTATAAACAAGAAGCCACTGACTGCATGGAGTCTAAGACACGGCAGGAAGTCCATGACAGGACTGTAAGTGGTGTTCTGGTCACACTTACCTACAGGAGCATGTCTTGGCAGCAAGAGACAAGATGGGCACTGGCTGTGTATGTTTGTGCTCTGGTGCATTTCCTCTAAGACAGAGCTATGTATGTATATACTGACACTAAAAGCTTGCACAGGTTCAGAAAGACACTGAAGAAGTCAACAATGAAAAAGCAATTTATAGTTCTTACATGAAAATACATCACCTCAGTCTCAGGAGTTTCTTCAGCCACAAACTGCCTGAGATTTGAAAGTTTTCACAAGGTTTTGTTGAAAGGTACAAATGATTAGTCCCGGCACTCTTTCCTAGACACGTGCTATCAGGCATTGCCACAGTGAGGGGGTGCTTGGCTAGACAGATCTTCATCTGTGCAAGTACAGCCACTTTCATGTTCTCCCAAATAAGTTATTCCTTACTAACTCCTCATGCTATTTTACCAAACTATATCAAATATGGAACAAACTCCAAAGTCCATATGGAAACTCCCAGTAGTTTAAAATATGCACTTAAAATCCACCCAGGTATGAGACAAATGGGATCATAGTTCTTTCATGTTCTACACTGGCTTCATACCCAATTCTAAATCCATTTCAAAACAATATTTTCTGAATGATTCATCATCCAATTTTGCAATTGTTTCTCTCCATGACATATCCTAATACCTTATGTCAGAAGACAGTCTCCCAAGCAGATCTTCTGGAATCAAGCCACCTACACCTAGTGGCCCTGGTTAATGACATGGCTTATTATTACAGTTTCAGCCTTGCTACTTCAGCTGAAAACACAAACCTACCCCAAGCACGATATTTCATTATCTCTTTGCTGGAGACAAACATCAAATATGATTCCCATTAAAAGTACTGAAGTAGTGTTGAAAATGTAGTGAGCATATGTTTCCTATCTGTAAGAATCATTTCTGTATGATTTAAACTTCAGCAGTACCCACAACATACTATGGGCATTAAACAAAATCATAAAACTAACCAGCTCTTGTCCCTAAAGAAAGGATGAAAGGGGGGAGAATAAGGCTGTATTTAGAAATTATGCCACTCAGCATAAGCATTACCTAGCTAATTTATGCAGCTTTGTTTGCTTTCTTGAATGGAAGCACTACACATTTTTAAAGAGCTTTGTTGCTTGCTTGGCTTGTTTTGAGAGATGTGTAGCTACCTTTATTTTCTGACAGCACTAATTACTCTTACTATCACGTGTTCTTTTAAGGAGGGGGGATACCGAGATGCTTTATTTTCATTCTGATGGAATTTTCTTCTATGAGCTGAAATTTGTGACAATAAAAGAGAACATGGGGAAGGAGACAGTCTCGCTGATACAAGAAGAGACTGGAAGAGAATTTGTAGCAAGCATTATCACCACCAAAGAAAAAACACACAGAAGATATATGTAGGGTAAATGACAAAAAGACAGAATTAAGGAGAGCAACAGAAGCATCCTGGCTACTTTAAAAGGCAGTTTCCATCAAAGATGAATCAACATAAGTCCTGATGAAGCGAGTTGAAAAAACAGAAATACATCCCAAAGTACCTCCATCCCAAAACAATTTAGGTGAAAACAGGACATCTTTTTCACACAGAAAATCAGAGAATATAACCTATTCTCAAAATGCAGATAATTGTATATAAGACTACTCTGGTCCTCTTATTAAAAATAAGAGGAAGGGTTCTTTTTAAAAACTTATTTTATAAAAACCTTTCAACATACGAAAAACAGATGCAAAGTAAAACTTGTGTGTCTTGAATATACATTATAACCTTAAAAATGAAGGCAAATGGTTTCTTCTCACAAACATCTGCTTTTGTAATTAATATTCATTGTTATATACATGCGAAAGAGTTTAATTTGCTAAATCTGTAATTTCTAAACTGTAAAAGATGTTTTGCAGGAGTTTTAAAAGGAATTAATAAACTAAACAGAGAGGCCCTTCTGTTTCTCCCAAATACTTCTCTGAAGAGTTGCCAGCTGCCAAACATTTTGACTAGCACAGTGTATACACACAGTGGTGTGGGATGTATGTAGCTAGTAAGCAGCTTAATGACTAGGACTTCTTTAAAGAAGAGACAGACAATAAAAAACAGCAAGAAAACAATTCTCAGAGAAATAACTAATGAAGCATGGATTCACGGATTCTTCAGACGGACTCACTTTTTTACAGAATTACCCTGGAACTGAAGCAACATTCTGCTTTATATTATGAAGATCACATTTAAAATAGATGCTCACAATTGTGAGGAAAGCTTCATTTGGGATTTGTACCTCACTAGACAGCAGAAAACCAAAAAAAAAGGTGAACGTGTTGACTTAAGAATGAACTCTGACAAATGTCCTTCCCAGGATCATAAATATCTCTTGACTGTGTTGCATTCCTTGCCAAGACAAATCCACAGCAGTTACTGAACTCAGGGGCAATATTAATAAGATTTGTTAAAACTTCAAGCATTAGAGCTCACTCCTCTGAGAAATTCAGCTTAAACTTATCAATGGGCTTGGAAGTTATTGCTGGGAAAAGAAATTAAATGGAAACAAGTAGTGTAATACTGTATGAGGACAGTTCTCTAAGAAAGTAAGCTTAATCTCGCCCAGCTGTACATAAAAATCCTGTTATTGTCTATGCAGTGGAATGAAAAACTTACCAAAAAAGCTATAAAGAGACCTTTGTGCTTTATTTTTTGGGTGATGGGCAAAACACTGTAATAAGAGTTTCCAAAGACCACCTAAGTACAGTATGGCCAACACCCAAGCTTCTCCACCATGCACAAGTGGACTAAGTGAGCTCCTTCCTGTGGCTTCTACCACCTGCACACACTATCTTAGCAGCTTTAGATCACAGTGCTGCCTCACATTAATGGTCTGGAATAGGGATACTATTTTCTCTGTAAACAGGCCAGAAATTGGTCTTCATTTAAAGATTTTCTTTGCTACTTTTTATGTCAACTCTTAGACAGGGCTTAAATGTGTTGATTAAAAATGGTAAATGTACATTAAAACTTTTTGCCTTTTTTTTTTCCAAAAGAAACAATGTGCCTTCTTGTATAGCTACCTTTTTTGTTCCAACGGACTAGGCCTTGTTTCAATTATACTACAGAAAAGTGGAATTTGTTTTGTTTTACTTAACAGAGCACACTTTTCTTGTCTCCCTTGTGACCACTCAGGTTGCTGCATTCTTCTTTCAACCACAATTGAGCTACACCCCACAGTCCTGTTGACACGCCTGGCAAATTGTTCTAGACAAACTCCTCAGAGACGGCTTCCTGGAATTTCTTCACAGATTCATCCAGGACTGTATTTGGTGCTGTTATTAAGTCTTCACTCCAGCATTTCTCCTCAGTCTTTGAGTTTTCTTAATTCAAATAATAAAGAGCTATCCATAAGTCTCCTTACCACATACATAGACACACACATACACACAAAATTTTAAAAAAAAATCACTCTTGCTGACTACAGTTACTGCAAATTGTGTCAGACAGTGAGAACACCTCACAAACATATGCATTGTTTACATAAACTGTCCTTCATTTCTATTTACTCTAAATCTTCCCTCTGCTAAAATGATATAAGTGTGTTTGAGATACATATTATGCAACATGGATTACAGTATCAGAACTGCAATTCTAAGTACGTGTCCTAATAATCCTAATTCTTATGGTAAATTTAACAACTGCTTTTGGCATTTGTAGAATAAGCAGTGATCTAAGAATATGGAAAACCTTTATGACAATACTCTATAAAATACAACAGTAATTAATTAATTCCTACAGGAAAAATAAATCTTAAGAGAAAAAAAATCTGTTTCAGCATAGCAATCCAATAGGGTAAGCATTTCTGAACTGTTTTGTTCAGTATACGTCAAAACACCACAAATTCTGCATAAATAAATTTTAGCAGTAACTAACAGAAGACCAAAACTACTTCACCTCACACTTACACAAAATTAAACATGTAAATTATTTTATGGTAATGAATTTTATAAATGTAAATACTTCTTGTGGATACTTACAGTCATTTTTAAAAATAGCTATCCAGAAGTTTAATACAGCTATATGTATATAATACATCCACAGAGAAAGAAAACCAATATTTAGGATTTGATTGATTAGGAATCAGTTAAAAAAAAAAAAAAAACTGAAAGAGAGAAATTCAGTGCAATCAAGTGCTGTGTAGCAAGAAAATGAAAGACTATGAAAGCACTTTTTTATCCTATTCAGAACACAGCCCAGAGAAATCATTTGAAATAATATATGTACAAGGGCAAAGAAGAAAATGGAAGTATCTAGGATTATATAAATACAATGAGACATCATAAACCAATTCACCATTTGTTTATCTTGTACTTATGATAACTTTAACCAATCATCAGAGTCTTTAAAGATCTAGCATAACATTTCTGGCTCCTGGGTAAGAACTCCTAGGTCTCCTTTTTTCTGAAAACAGTTACAAAACACTTGCCAAACAGTGCTACTGTACCTAAAATACTTTTCAAATCCAACATCTGCATGCCCCAGCTCTTTTGTCTGTTTTCCACCTGCACTTAAGCTCCTATTTTTTTTTGAGTTGATTAATTTCTCTGAAGCTGCAAGAGAAAACTCCCATGCCCTCTGATTTATCCTCAAGGGCCCCTGCAGTAAGCTGATCTAGCACACATCTGTCTGATATGTAAACCATGCCAAGCTCTGTTTGAAAGCCTTGTCTAAAGCCACACAATATTTTTAAAGTGAGTACAGACCAGAAGAAAATAACAGCTTCAATTTATTTTATAATACAGGGTATTTCAGTGTTATCAAATTAAAGCATCTTCAAAATAAGGAGAAAAACAGACCTTTCAAGCTTTTGCTGCTCCTGAAACTAAAGGCTGCTAACATCCTAAAGACATCAACTACATGTAATCTAGCATGAAATACATGCATAAAAAGTTTGAAGGGGAAATATGGTCAATAGTAACTCCTATTCCAGTTCCTTGCTTCTGATTAATACATTAATGGCTTTGTGAGGATGAGAGTGGAACTAAGGAGGTTTCTCTTCGCTAAACTGAACAACAGAGTCCCTCCTATAAGCTCCTTCTTTGGCTTTAAAATAAGTAACTGCTGTAACTCAGAACAACGTTTAGTTTCCAAGTGCATCCCCTCTCCCTACCAAACAGAAGAGATATGTCCATACGGTAGACAGACAATAATAAAAGGAGGACTGGATAGGACTGACATATGACCACAAGTATCTTGGGCACTGAATTTTACACATTAAATTATCAAAGTGCAGAGACTGTCCAATAGCTGGCAGCACCTGGGTGGTTTTATTCGGTAAAAGCACTCAGAAGTTTATTTTGAATGCATTTCGGCTTCTTCCTCTGCTTCTGGGAGCAGAATGACTCTCTTGGAACAAACTCAGTGCCATTATCCAAACAATATTATGGATCTAATTAGGAGGCATATTTATAGCAGCTTTTGGAACAAAAAAGCAGGAAGTCAGGCTGTGTTACTCTGCTTACAGATACCTTTTATAAGCAGTGGCCAACCAATACCAAAGCATCCACACCTTCAGATGTATGGAAAGTATCTATCCTCAGATCTGCTAATTTTATTTTAGGCTGTAGTTGTAAGATAAGAAAAGTCCTATCCCAACTGTGAAGACTGGATCTGGTGGAATACTAGTTTCACAGTTATTGCTGTTCAGAGTTATATACAAGAAAAGAGGTCCCTCACATGAAGCAGAGGCATGGAGGTGCACATGGCCCGCAAGGAGGCTGACAACCTTAGGAGATCATTATTTCACTTTTCTCCAGTGTCATTTGAGGGGGAGAGAAGAAATGACTACTTTGACCTAACACTGTTTTTGTCTGACCTAACACAAAAACCCCCCACTTCCAAGGATATGAAGCTGCCAAAACTCAGAATTAAAATGCAGAGACAAATGATCTAATACACAGGCCTTAGGGTTCTTCCCAGAACCCACATTTTCCATCCTAATCTTCTGTAACCCCTCTTTCTTGGAGTTTACTCGAGAGGAAGCTGCTCTGATTGCCTTCTGTCACTCCTCTGGCACACAATAAACAGAGCAATCTGGAGTTAATTTAAGCAGTTTAGCACATCAGGATACAGCTGGGAAATGTTTTGGGAGAAAAGCTGAGGAGGAAGAAGAGGTCTGCACACAGTCCAACCAAGCCAGCAGACAGGAAGGCGGTGCAGATGGGAACCTTCCAACACCACTGCCTGCAGACAGGGAAAACTGCCCCATGATGAAACTCTCCAACCAGCCCAGGATCAGCAGAAAGCTCAATGCAGGCAATTAAGAAGTCCACTCCTAACAGCTGAAGTGTCAGGGCCACTGCTTTGTATACGGAGTTTTACAGCTGCTCCTTGGTCATCCAGTAGTAACCCAAACCCTCTGGTGTATCTACCACTTTCATACCTCACCCTCTATAAGCCGGATGTCTTTTTTTCTTCCTAAGTTTAGACCCCCATTGGTTTTACCCAGTGCAAACGATGACTTGATTCCGGCAATTGGACAGATTTACATCTGTTTTCTACATCACTTTTGTTTGAGAGGAGTGACTTGAGTTTTTAATCACTTGAGGCCCTAGCTATATCCAGAATATATTGACTCAATTCACTAGAAGAAAGAAATACATACCTGTTGGCATAAAAGTATAAAAATGAAACAAAAGTTTTTAGTTATTACTTACCAGAGGGGACATTTGAAAAAAAGTGTAGCATGCACCTTAGTAAGAAGTATGTGTCCATAAACTGATACACACACCAAGTACATAAACCATAAAAACTGCAACTCTACCCTAAGGAGTAAAGAAAATAATACTCTTTATAACACTGGTCTTACAGGGAGGATGACAAAGGCCAACTGTTTTGTGATTGCTTGTGATAGTTGTAACTATTTTGTTTGCTGCAGGTTGTTTAATTCCCCTAGAGATTACAACGAAATGGAACAGGTAAGTTAACCGGAAAAGGTAGAAATGCTTCAGTCTTGTAGAGGTACATCCAGCACTGTCTAAGGCTCTCCCAACAGCCACGTCAGCTTTTGCTAAACCCAAGCCAGCTCACAGGGGAGGGAAAATGTTATATGGTAAGTTAATATGGTAGCATAGAAACACAGGTAATGAAGAGTAATAGAAGTTTACAAAAGTAGTATCTGTTCCCTTTAATGATCTAAGTAGTGTTTTTAACCAGTTTTCATAAATCTGTTTTTCAGCAATGGATTGTTTTCCAGGCAGTGAAATGGAAGACAGCCTATTTGCTGAATGAGTGTTTCAAAACAATTTTTTGTTTGTTATTTCTTTCTTTAACATCTTTGCTTGGTTACAAGCAACAAGGGCTGAAAAACATATTGCTGAATCTAAGCAAAAGGATGTTAAGCCAGACAAAACTGAACCTGTGTTCTCCAAAAAAACAGAAAAAACCCAATGTTTAGAGTTGTGCCTAATAGTCTCCTCCATTTTGTCACCCCAATGCCACATTCAAGTGAGTGACAAGAAGGAACACTTAAATTCAAAATGTTTAACTTTTTGTTACTTTATTCCAACTTTGTGATTTCTTTTTTTCCAAGCTACATGCCAAAACATGCCCTCTTTAGTTATTCCCATGTTTGAATCTCTGCAATATGCCTGCACCATGCTAGTTCAGTAAGGTCACCACCAATTTCCTCTTGGCAAGATCTAACCTTTCTCCAATCATCCTTGAACCTTCTCCCACTTTTGATCGTATTTCCTGAATCCTCAAGTTGTGAAATCTCTCCTCTTGGCAACCACCTAGCTGTACAGACCAGATTCAGTCCTCAAAGACACCCTATAACTCTCAGAGATTTTAAAGGGGAGTTGTTCATACGCACAACAGAAACAATTGTAGACTTCAAAGAAATAGTCAAATTGCATATTTGGTTCTTGACAGGCATTATAGTTTTGATGGTTTTGTGCCTAATAATCATTCCCTAGAACATTTACTCTGGAAACTCTATCCTTTACATGTTAATGGCTTTTCTTTTCCATTCCTGAAAGTGCAAAAGAAGCAGAAAAACCATAATGCACTATCAGACTCCTCTGCTCAAAGACAGCATTTCAGTATAAACAGAACTTTAGACCTGGATGGTCAAATGATTCACAGTACACCCACACTTCAGAAACACGTTAATCCTATCATTTCCAGAAGACATCATGCCTTCTTTTCTTTGCAAATTTCTTATCTAATGTAGTGATATTAAAGACATAAAGCACATCTGCTTTGTGATTCAACCTGTGCTTGACAAATGAGTTTTTCCACTATTGCTTGACATCCCTGATGCCACCAACAGTCAGAATTTATCATCTCTTTTATATCACTGACCAAACCACTCACATGATCCTTCCTCAGCCTGCTTAGTCCAAACTTGCAGTAAGAAGTATTCAGTCAAGGGGCTAAGTCACTGAAAACAAGGGGTAACAAGAGGTGATGGTGACATCACAAGTGGTGAGCTCCCCCAGTCTCCACAGTTACAGCTGCAGTGTTAATCTTCCTTGCAAAGGACTTCTGCCCTCATGAGTAATCAACTCCTGACTCATATATGTGAGTCCAGAAGCCCCATTTTCCCTTTACTTCCTCTTTAGCAGGGGAGTTTTACTTAGACCAACTTCAGGTTTCTCTCAGGATTCTGGAATAAGTGACCCATTAAATTAGTCAAGGTCTTCAGGTCCACGTTTTCCCAAACCCTATCTCCTCACTTGCCTTAGGCTGCAGGAAGCCTCCGACTGAACTAATTTAAAGAACAGAGCTAATTAAAACCTATGAGATCACACAAGAGGTCAACACTCCCTAAAAAAGGCTGGTGTGATTGCAAGTGTGCTTACTCTTCACACAGTTTTGTCAAAGTTATCTGGATTAATAAATCAAAACCACTGTAGCTTTTAAAAATGTTCAAGCTACCCAAGGTCACTTGGAGAGAATCACAGGAAGCCACATGCAGTCCCTAAGCAGCTGAGAGACCTCAGGGGCAGTCGCCTGTGAAGGAGGCACCTGTGGGCAGAAAAAGCCCCTAAACTTAGCCCCACACATCAGTATCACTCTCTATACAGCTATTCTTCCTCCTGAGGCACGCATTTTTCCTTTTAGTTTGTTGGGTTTTTTTTGCCATTGCATTCTTTCTGCTACCTTTGACTTTCTAATGAACTGTAACTGATAGTCAGCAATAGTTTATCTGTCCTAGTCAATGTGAACCATTTGTGGCCTGCAAAATGTAATTATTAAATTGTTTTAAACAAAGGCTTTGCTTTCTCAATGCATTGAACTCACGGGAATATACCCTGGTGACAGCAGAATGTGTGATACATTCAAGTAGGCAGTTAAGTATTTATATCGTTTACAGTCAGAATTGCAACTGTACAACCTCAGTGAGAAAACAAATAGAATGTACCTTTCATTTTTTAAGTCCCACAAGTAACAGGAGAGTACTATTGAAACAATTTGGACTTAACAAAAAATCCCCCATGCATAGGATATATTAATTAATATCCCCTTGTTACAAATGCTTATTTGATTACAAAATGTGTTACAATGCTGCAGTGCAAACAGAAAGAAGTAGACTTCGAGCAGACTTAAAGACCTGTAACTATTAAAACTCCCATTAAATTGTACATACCACATATCAGCATATGGTATTTCATTGCTGATTTGATAAAGTATACTTCTGCAAGATATCATAAGCAGGGCACTGCTTCGATACATGCAGTTCTCTGTAGCGACCAGTAACAATTTGCATAGCCTAAAAACATGAAGCTCATCTACAATACAAGAAGTCCGTAATGAAAAACTTGTACTACATTTGCTACATTATTTGGTTTTATGTGTGGTAGGTTAAAGCCATTTACTCTAAAATATAAGTGAAGTTACTGCTGCAGACTTCTGGTTCTTCCCAACCAGTTCAAGCAACTCAGGAATCTTAATAAGAACTCAGGGTCAGCTCACTTCAATGTACACAAAGCTTTGGCTATATTTTAACTTGAGAAAACACAATTGGAGGTCAAAGGTAAGAGCAGGCACAGGCAGCATTCCATACTGCAGCAGTGCTCAAAGTTCAGATAAAAACAGGGTGTTTCTTCCTGCTTAAAGAGCAATGTAAAGATAGATGCTGTATTGTAAGAGACAGACAGTGCAGTCATAGGAAGCATGTGATGGTTTCTAGAAACAAAGAGGTTTCAAAAGGGCATAAAGAAGAATGTATAGAGAAAGCAGAGGAGTTATTAAGACTGGGCTGTAAGGAACTGAAAAAAACAAACAAGGAACCTTCCAAAAGGAGGGGAAATTAGCTTATTAGTCCCAGCGTTAGTACAAAGAGAGGAAAAAAACCCACAGTGAACACTGCAGTAAGAGCTCTCCAAGACTTTTTCACATCCAACATTTACATGATCTGATACACTGACCTGTGGCCGAATCTTAACATCCACTGCCTAATAACTATCATGCATATGGATTTCAGTGTTTCTTTTGGTATTTTTAACTAAAAAATCTGTAAAATGTATAGCTTCCTCAGCATTCAGCACATCTGTATTCTGACCATCTAAGTAAATTTTGTTGGTTTTACTCTCCCATGAATTAATGCACACTAAAGTGAAATGGCCCACAAATATAGATCTATTATATTCTACGCAAAAGAATAACATGAAATAATGAAAAGTGAGAAAAAAATATATGAAGGACAATTGTGCAGAGCTTTTATTTAGAAGTTCTTGGATTCTTCTGTGGAGTTTAGCCTAGGAACATACTTTAATTCTAGAATATTCGTAAATATACAAAACAGATGTACTAACCAAACCATCGTTTACACGAACATGTAAGAAAAAAAATGAAAAAGCAGAGAAGGAAAACAGATCCAAAACCTCTCAGCAGGGATTCAAGTAAACTGTTTCAGATACTACTCATTTGACTAAGACCATCTTACAACACCTGCAACTTCTTCCAAATTCTTAACCCAGACCAGACAACATTGCATGCTTCCTTTCCAAATGAATCAATAATTGATTTTCCCTGTGTTTCTATGGGGCTGTCCATGATTGACAAAGTCAGTCTCTTGGATAAGCATTTTTTCTAAATAAATATGAAAACTTTTTGTTAGACAGTTCTGTGTTGTATCAAACAATATTTACCAGTTATAAAGGAAACCTAAAAATGTATGTATATAGAATTTCAAACTTCAGTCTATTCCCTTTAGTTCTATTAAACAACTACTGAAGAAATCCTGAAAAACAAAATTATAAAAACCTGAAAAATTCCTTTTTGGTAATTTTGTATCATCTTCTATAATATAATGCACTGGTGGAGCTCTCAGTCCCCAGAGATACAGGTCAGGCAAAGAGTGAAGTCAGGGCCCTGAACTTTAGGAAAGCAAACTTCCAGCTCTTCAAGAAGTTAGTCAGTAGGAACCCCTGAGACACTGCCCTCAAGGACAAGGGAGCAGAACAGAGCTGACAGATCCTTAAGGAGATTTTCCATATAGGGCAAGATCCCCAGGCATAAGAAATCATGGAAGGAAGGCAATGGCTAAGTTGAGACCTGTTGGTCAAACTAAAGGGCAAGAAGGAAATGCACAAGCAGTGCATTCCACAACATGGAGGAAGGAACAGGTATCCTGGGAAGAGTACAGGGATGCAGTACAAGGCATGTAACAAGGCACGGCTCAAGCTGTGCATCCCTTCTACAGCCAGGACAGAAGGTCAAGGGAAGTGTAACTCCACCATGAACAGGACTGACAAACTGGTAACAAAGAACAAGAAGGCTGAGGTACTCAACAACTTTTTTGCCTCAGTCTTCACAGGTAGTCTCTCTTCTCACACTTCTCGAGTGGATGGACTATGAGAAAGGGACAGGGGGAACAAAGTCCCTCCCACTGTAAGAGATCAGGTTTGTGACCATCTGAGGAACGGGAATTTCCATAATCTAAAGGACCTGACCAGAGGTATCCCAGAGTCCTGAGGGAATTGACAGATAGTGCTGCCAATCCACTCTCCATGATATTTGAAAAGTCACAGCAGTCAGGGCAAGTCCTTGTTCTTTGGAGACTGGAGAAAAAGAAATATGGTACCCACCTTTAAGAAGCGAAGAAAGGAGGACCCTGGGAACTACCGACCTGTCAGCCTCACCTCTGCGCCTGGGAAGATCACGGAACAGATCCTCCTAGAGGCTGTGCTAAGGCACAAGGCACATAGAGGACAGGGAGGGGAGTTGGGACAGCCAGCACAACTTCACAAAGGGCAGGTTTTGTCTGACCAACCCAGAGGCCTTCGAAAATGAAGTGATTACATCAGTGGACAAGAGAAGAGCTATGGATGTTCTTTACCTGGACNCAGTGGACAAGAGCTATGGATGTTCTTTACCTGGACTTCTGTAAAGCCTTTGACAAAGTCCCCCAAAATATCCTCTCTCCAAACTGGAGAGAGATGGATTTGATGGGTGGTCAGTTCACAGCAAAATGAACTGGCTGGATGGTCACATTCAGAAAATTGGTCAATGTCTCAATGTCTGGATGGAGACCAGTGATGAGTTGTGTTCCTCAGGGGTCTGTACAGGGACCAGTATTATTTGTTATCTTCACCAATGCATAAACAGTAGGATCGAGTACACCCTCAGCTAATTTGCAGACAACACCAAGTTGAGTGGTGTGGCTGAGATGTCTGAAGGATGGGATCCCATCCAGAGGGACCTGGACAAACTCTAGGAGATGGCCCATGGGAATCTCATGATGTTCAACAAGGCAGAGTGCAAGGTGCTGCACCAGGGTTAGACCAAACCCCTGGCATCAACACAGGCTGAGGGATGAAGGGGTTGAGAGCAGCCCTGAAGAAAAGCATTTTGGATTTCTGGTGTAAGAGAGGCTGGACATGACCCAGCCATGTGCACTCACAGCCCAAAGAGCCAAACGTGTCCTGGGCTGCATCCAAAGCAGCGTGGCCAGCAGGGTGAGGGAGGGGATCCTGCCCCTCTGCTCTGCTCTGGTGAGACCCCACCTGCAGTGCTGCATCCAGATCCAGGGTCCTCAGCTGGACCTGGAAGGACATGTCCCAGGAAGGGCACAAAACTGCTGGAGGGAGTCCACGGCAGAAACACACATTATCAAAGGGCTGGAGCACAGGCCAAGAGAGCTGGGGTTGTTCAGCCTGGAGAAAAGAAGGCTCTGAGGAGACCTTATCACAGCCTTTCAGTACTTAAAGTGGGCTTATCAAAAAGATGAGGATGGAGTTTTTACAGGACGTGTTGCGACAGGACAAGGGGTGATGGTTTTTAACTGAAGTAGAGCAGATTCAGACTAGATAAAAGGAAGAAATTTTTTGCAGTCAGGCTGGTGAAACACTGGGACAGGTTGCCCAGAGAGGTGCTGGATATCCCATCCCTGGAAACATTCAAGGCCAGACTGGACAGGGGTATGAGCAACCTGATCTAGTTGAAGATGCCTCTGCTCACTTCAGGGGCCCACTCATAGAGCCCATGATTAGAAGATAGTATCTTTCTCTCCTACAGGAAGTGAAAGACATTTCACGATTTTGATACCTAAGATGGGCAATCAGGGAAATGGACAGAAACCCATGCTCACAAGGTCCTAGTAAAATAAGGAAGGAACAAATTCCTTAATTCCAAAAGACGAATTTTCCTCCTTCCCTCTCCTCATATTTCTGATACCGTTGCACTGTACAACATCTGAGCTCAGAATGAACAAAGCTTAAAAAGAAGCTCAAACTCTCATGGGTTTGGGACATTTTTCCCATTCCTTGTTGTGCCATTGCTTTAAGAGACTTTACAAGTTGTAAACAGCAACAATAGAAACACACTTCTAATCCTGAATCTTAAAGCATCTAAAGCAATCCTACTCCTGTGCCCCATCAGCCATGCAGCACAGATCCCTTAACAGAGGTTGAATTACAAGGGATGATGGATTGAGGACAGGTTTTTCAGTCACCTTTGTCTCACTGTTCCAGAACAGTATGAATCACTAAACCAGACAAAGGAACAGGTTGCTCCTTTCTCTCCTTCATGCAGTTCTGGCTTTGTTTTCCAATACTGAGACTTTTAATTTTCTCTCTGATACTATAATACTGCATTTTAAAAATCAAATTCAATTCAACCTTGAATACTAGCAAGCATTTAGGTTCCCTTAATTCACAATAACTAAACAATAATGAGTGTAACAAGTATAGAAAAGAACGGCAGAAATAAAAAGGCATATTCAATTCATCCACAGTTTAGTACTGTAAACATTTGTTACATGTTATATATCTTGTGCTCCTTTGAAGGGCTGGGGCTTTATGAGCAATCATGCTCTTATATTTAATCAGAACCACATGGAGGTTAGTGTGAGAGCCCATCCAACTGAAGCAGAACTCGAAAGTATATTAAAAGTTAACTATGAAATTATTTCATATGTAACTTACAGAGTTTAAGAAGCCAATTTAACAATATTAGTGTCTTGGTACTGTTGAAAGCAGAGCATGTCAATGAAATGACTCACACTACCTTCGATACTTCTACAAAAGAGATTTCTGAAGTCTGCAACTGAACATAAATAAAAGGAGTAACATGCAAACAATCTCAGACAAAGGCAAAAGATACAAGGTGGGACAAACTCCCTATTCCTGTGTGTATCCTCTGTTGCCTATTTCTGATGGGGAGACAACAGAGGAGCCAAACCCCTGTAGTTTTGTTTACATTAAGTGCTGACATCTCTATTCCATAATGCAAATCTGGACTTTGTATGAATGTTTTAAACACTACTGAAATTACAGAGGCAGTAAACAGTTCACAGTAATAAAAAGCACAGAATGGGAACTACAAGCAAGAGTGGTTAAACAATTTAGAACCCTCACAGTTATTTAGCAGACATGTTACCACCACATATCATTTAATATGTACTTTTTAAAAAATGAAGTGATGGATACAAGCAGGAGACAAGTCTGTTTGTCTACTAATAGGTCATGCCTAATACTCACACACAATTTTGAATGTAAACTACAATCAGATGCCAATATCAACAAAACAAGCAGGCAGTTAGCTCTTGGTTTTGTTGGGGGTTTTTAAAAATCTTTTTTAGTTTTGTGTGTGAATTTTATATATGTGAAAGGGAATTAAATAGTATTTACCTGTGCCAGACACAATATAAGCAAACATCAGACAGCATCAATGCACAGGTCTGTAAATGCATCTCATTTTTGAAACTCCAACATTCTTACTGGAAGTCTAGGTCACAGAATATGACTTCAAAGCCCTTCCTTTGTGTGATTTAAGCTCAAGGTTGTGAGCCACAGTTAAACAGAGAACACTGTCAATAATAGCAGTAAAGGATCACATTT
Source organism: Atrichornis clamosus (assembly GCA_013400975.1). Classification (NCBI taxonomy): domain Eukaryota; kingdom Metazoa; phylum Chordata; class Aves; order Passeriformes; family Menuridae; genus Atrichornis; species Atrichornis clamosus. The sequence goes on from WBMZ01001594.1 coordinate 53,081, forward strand.
GGGGAAAATTTCTCCCCTCTGATCTTCGCAGCATAAATAATGCTTACTCTGTACATATTCCAAGAGCAGAACTCCCATTGAGGTTTCATTAAAAAAAAAAATTAAAGAATACACAGCAGTGACCTACACTGTGGGTAAGAGATTCGCAGCATGAATTAGAGAATAACTTTGCCCTTAATTTGAACTCAGGTTCTTCCCTGTTTTCCCATATTGCATCTGAAAGATGCATGTGTAGCTATGTTTTTCAGTCACACTGAAAGTGTGATGAGAACAATCACATTGCCTCTGATGGCTAATATGAAATACAAATTTCCAGCGAAACAAACCAAAATAATTTGGTAAGATCAGCTGATGAAAAAATATCTGTTGTGTGCTTCAGTCTGATGTTGTATACTCACAGAGGAAAGAACAACCTTAAAGGTTCAACTTAAACAGCAGAAAAGCCACTATGCCTTAAGGAGTGGTGACATATTATTACATTTTCATTGCTTGAAACAGATTTATTCATGTGTGTGTGGTGGAAGAACTATTGAAAGCCTTTCAATTAGAGGGACAATAGAAAACTATACCTTCTACTATAACATTCTGCTCATGTAATTTTTGTTGTGCTTTAAATACAACCACACGGCTTTTATTTTCCATCAAGAGAATATAATACCTCTCCTGCAACACAGCACCATTTGCTGAGCAGCTTTACTGAGCATTTACAGAGTAACTTTTATCAAGTTGGGCTCCTATAAATAAACCTCTATGGTTTTTTGTAACTCGTCGGAACCTTCTCTTTATTCTCCTGACTTTTCCAAAATTGAAAAAAAAGAAAAGGAAATTTGATCTCATGAAAAAAAAATGCATTTGATGTACACAAGCTTTCAGTAGGTACAGACTTTTAGTCCTACAAAAGCTGCGTGAACAATGCCCTTTTTCATTCTACTGAATTCCATTTTGTTTTGTTTTGTTTTGTTTTGCTTCCTAATACAGCTTTCATGATAGCAGCAATCCTAGGACAGACAGTTTCAGTCGACTGCTTTCATTGTGAGCAGTCTCAGGAATTAAACAGGTCTCGGTAGTTACAGACCCTTCTGTGTCAAGGCCTACACTAGCATGCACCATCTCTAAACATCAGAGACACAGAGAGGGAAATTTTAACCTAAAAACGATGGCAATAACCTGACAAACAGTTCATACATCTGCAGCGAGCAAGTTAAACAAGACACTGTCACGAAAACTTCAGACTTGTCCCAGTGACTGGAACACTGAACCTGATTGATTGACTGACACAAAGAATAAAGGCTTCTCAAACACTGTTATGGAGAACAAACTAGTACAGTTTAACAGTAATCATAGTTTAAGACAACCCTTTGAAAACGGTGGGAAATTATTGAACATCGTTAATACCTAAAATGAGCTGTTTTCAGCACGCACCTCAGTCTGAGAAAAAAATTACTAGGATAGCTATTAACATGCTTAAGTCAAAGCTTTACACAAAACTGGCCAGCTTGCAAAATTCTGGACAAAACTCACTTCTGAGTTTCATTTACAAGTGAACTTCATTTTAAGCATTGGCAGTTGCTAAAAACAGGAAGAAAAATTCAAGATTCAACTTATGATGGAGTTTTTGAACCTAAAGAGAAAAAAGAAGCAGATATCTCTGGTAAAAGGTCACTCCCTGTTTGGGAACTCAAGCTTTGGAGTGTTAGGTTTTGCATGGAAAAAGCTGGGTGGGTGGGGAGGGATTAATGCTAGCAGGAAGGGAAGATAAAAAACATTTCCTACAAAACATTTTGGGTTTTCACAGGATTTTTAAGGGGGGAGGGGGGAGGGGAGGGGAATCAATATATTGACTATCAACATCTTTTAATTTTAATTTGAATGCCATTTGCATCATAACATTTCCAACTTTGATAATACACTCTTAAAAATCTTGTCCCCATAATTCAACATCACAACCTTCAGAATTAGCACCTCTGCTATCACAGATAGAGAACAACTGCTCTACCCAATCATCTATCCTTCAGCTGACTTGGACAATCTGCAGTTAGAAGGCTCTCTGAAGTCCCTTACTAGCAAAAGTGAAGGAGTAGGAGTTCATTTGTGAACAAAGATATCAGTGAAAGTCAGATTCATAGTCTCAAAGGCATTGGAAGTAAGAAAAATTCCACTCTTTCATTAGACAGAAGCCACAACATGCTGGTTGGAATGCAAAAAAAAAAAAAAAAAAAAAAAAAAAAAAAAAGGGTAATATGAAATTTTGTGGGAAAAAACCCCAAGGGGTATGGTAGAGACTGTATAAACATCAGTAAGTATGTCCAAAACAATCTCTGCTCTTATTAATCATAATTCTGCAATGATAAAAAGACCATCTTTTGGAGTGAAAACAGTAATCACTGTCACATGCTCCATTATGGAAAGGATTTATGTGGTTTCCTCTTAGCAATGTAAACCAAGGCTTGAAAAGTTCCACACGTTTTGCTTTTCAAAGCCCTCTTATGGCAACTACTGAGCACTACAGTGCTAATCCACATTTAAAAACAGCAAGAAATACTGAAAGAAAGGAGTTTTAGTATAATAAAAAGATGAAGGTTAAATAAAGCAAAGAATAGTAGCTTTAGTATAGAACTGAAATTAGGGGTCATATTCCTTTGCTTTAATGTTGGCAAGTTTACACCAAAATTTCTTATAAAACCTTGCAGAAAGTATAAACACATCGTATTCACAGCAAATCTCGACTTCCTACCTCAAATCATAGTTCTGTATTTGAAGCAAAATTTGGATCCTAAGCCAGTGTTAATAGTTCTGAGGAAAATTTGTACAACTTTAATGCTTTTTATGACCCTTAGTTTAAATCAAGGTCCTCTTCAGGGACATTGGTAGTTTCCTATGACTGCTAAGGAGAAAAATACACCCTATGTCTCATTCTCTTTGATTTCAAGAGGATAAAAGGCCATGGGTATCCAACACTGCCAGATTCATTTTCATCTGTTTTGCTTAAACAAACAATGACTTCATCTTCAACCATGATCTTGTTAGCATAGATTTACTTGTATCTGCAGTACAAAAAGTGCTCCACAATAGCAAATTGTATTTCATATCACACCAGTTAGACTTTTCAAGCTACTACTTTGATACACAAATATAACACTACACATAATTGAACTGGCTCACCTTTTTCGTATTTATTTGTAGAAACAGCTTGTCTATCTGTTCAAAAAGACACCAGAGAGTTGACTTACTGATGGAGTCAGACTCTGCAAATGACCAAGTAACTTCATTTTTATCTCCATCAGGCCACTTTAAGGAGGAACTGAAGTTCTTCTACACATTTTACAAGGCTCTTTCAAAATGTGCAATATTTCCATTTGTCAAATGACATGTTTTCAAGGAAATCCTGCTTGAGCCATAACAAATAGGAAGAAACATGAAAGAGTGTAAGAACAAAAAAATCTACCACAAGATTAAAAATTACATCATGTTCTAGAGTATTTCAGTAAGTACCCACTAAAAAGAAATCTATATTTTGAGGTCAACACTTCACAGTGAAGTAGTCAGAAGACTATGTTTGTTGCAATGCTACTTGCTATAGCACACAACAGGGAATTATCACCTGTAAATTATTCTTTGGGCAGGACTTTTAAAGCATGGAAAGACACAAACATACAAGTGTGAATTTTGGCTGCAACTGAAAAGGAAATAGTAATGAATCTTGTAAAACATACCATAAAAGTAAGGCTTTCACTTCCTTTTCCTCTACAGACTTTTAACAACACAGTTATCGCTTTCTAACAAAACAGAGAGTGCTTTTATGACAGAATGGTTTGGGTTTGAAGGGACTTTTAAAAGTCATCTAGTCCAACCCCTCTACAATGAGCATGGACTTCTTCAACTAGATTAAGTTGCTCAGTGCCACATCCAACCTGGCCTTGAATGTTTCCAGGGATGGGATATCCAGCACCTCTCTGGGCAACCTGTCCCAGTGTTTCACCAGCCTGACTGCAAAAAATTTCTTCCTTTTATCTAGTCTGAATCTGCTCTACTTCAGTTAAAAACCATCANTTCAGTTAAATCACCCCTTGTCCTGTCACAACAGGTCCTGTAAAAACTCCATCCTCATCTTTTTGATAAGCCCACTTTAAGTACTGAAAGGCTGTGATAAGGTCTCCTCAGAGCCTTCTTTTCTCCAGGCTGAACAACCCCAGCTCTCTCAGCCTGTCCTCAGGAGAGGTGCTCCAGCCCTCTAATCATTTCTGTGGCCTATTCTGGACTCACTCCAGCAGGTCCATGTCCTTCCTGTGCTGATGACCCCGGATCAGGACGCAGCACTGCAGGTGGGGTACACAAGGGTGGAGTAGAGAAAGAGATTCACCTTCCTCAACCTGCTGGCTCCAGAGCTTTTGATGCAGCCAAGGACAGAGCATAACTTCAGCCTGTGAACGCACGTTGTCGGCTCATGTCCAGCTTTTCATCCTTATCCAAGATTCTGTGTCTTTAACATTGTTCATTAAAACTACAGATAAACGTCATCATTCCCTAGAGTCTCTCTTGCAGTCTTCATTGAAATCCTAAAAATTTATTCTTATCTCCACAAAAGGTGAAGAACTTTCTTGGAGAGAGTTCCTGATCATAGAGAGAAGTGTGTTGCCCCAGCAGCATCCCACCAAGCAAAAAGAGGGTCTCCCAGTGCCATCACAGCACCTGGGGCAGAGAGAGGGGATACCTCAAGCAGGCATGTCCTCAGGAGCTGAAGGTAAATCATGCATGAAGGTAAACAAGCATATGCCCCCATTGCAGCTACCAGTGCACACCAGGACTCCCAGTTTCAAAAGACCTAAAAGCTGTGCAGAGAGATCTCACAGAGCACAATTCTCTGCATGAGATGCTCAACTGCAGACACTCTTGTGTTTCTTTTCAACCATGTTCAACCATTCCAAAACACACCACCTGCAAAAGCACTAAATAAAATATAGAAAAACTGAATAATTTCACACTTTTTTTTCCTCCTTTTTTGCTTTTTTAAAAATGCTTAATGACTTCAACATTTGGTTTTTGAAACTGGATCTTTATTGTATGCAATGTTTTATACCTGCTAAGAATAGTTGTCTGAAGTGAAGAGAGAATACTGAAAAAACCCAAACCACTGGCCCCTGTCCTACTTGATTTAAATCCAATTTCCATGCATTTTAATCATATTAAGTTTAACTCTTTGGAGTTTAAAACATCAATTAACTCAAAGGACGTCCCATAAGACAGGGCAGACACTTGATTCTCCTGACTGTTTGACTCTTGTTGAAACATACCTGTAATTGATTGTAAAATAATCACTGCTAAAAAGCAGGGTAGACTGTCACTGTTCGGAAAAATAAATGTTTCATAAATGAAAAAACCAAATTTGTCTTTAATTCACTCATACTCTGTAATTCTAGCCCAGATGCATTTAGTTTTATTCCACAATGTAATGTACAAACATTACTGAAATAACTCTACCAAGACCCCATCAGCAAAGACTGGATTTTTTCCATATGGAATAAATACTGGTATCATTTTCCATATGTCTTTGTTTACTTTCAGTTCTAAATATAAAAACATTGCAAACAGAAAGAACACGAGTTATTGAATCCTACTAGAACCAAAACCCAGACACAAATGTAACACCATAAGGCAAACAGGTTTGGACTCAAAATTAAATTTCAAGATCACAAGTACTATAGAAAGCAGCTGCTGAACTCAAAACACATCAGTGCATTTTCATCAAACCTTGGTTTTGATTTTTTTTGGTTGGTTGGTTTGTTTATTTGTTTGTTTTTGTTTTTTAAAGTGTTCACAGAAAGTTAATTTGCCATTTTGACAGCCCTAATACGTAAAGTGTGGACAAAAGAGCAACTGTAAACATTGAAAGGCTACTTCCCACTCCCAAGCAAAGAAGAACAAGTATGTTCCTGAAACTCAGCCAAGCAGCTGTATTTGAAAACGGTTCCATTTCATTCTCCATTTGGAAACAAAGGAGACTGCTTTGCAATGTATTATTTGCATCACTCTAATAACCTAGAAACCAGATCGTGTGCCTGTACATACAAAAAACTGTAATTTGGATAACTAGACTGTATCACCATATTTTCAGCTGTTTTATTAAAAGGCCTTTGTTTCATGGGAGTAAGATGTCAGTGCAAGATTTCAAGCAAGACAAAAATTACATGTCACCTTAAAGAAAGGGAAAGAAAGAGTTTTGGCTTCAAACTGCTTGCTGTCTGGCTGTTCATGCTTCATGCAACACATGGCAATTCACAGATTGGTCTGATAGCTTCAGGACAAATGAATTTGTAGACAGCTCTCAGTAAGGATTCAGTTCTGACGGATCCTCGGTAAGTGCAGCAGCAAGTAAGATGCTTCTAACCTCAGTGCAATCCTCAGATTTTACAATGGTGTTTTACTCCACCAGGAGCATCCCCCATTAGCACAGACACTACTTCAGAGTTCTGTCAAGCTTGAGAAAGCCCTAAGAGCAGGGAGAGAAACTGCTGTTTCACTTAAAGTCCTGCTCAACTTTCATCACTCCACTGTAGTTAGAAAAAATATGGAGGAAAGACAGAGGGGACAGATGTCTCAGCTTGTCAGACACTATAGCAAAGTTATTACTGAAAGAATATTTAAAGTAACTTACCAGTAGAGAAGACAAAAACTGTGTTGTCCCAAAGACCATATGTTTTCAGAGCATCAGTAAGATTTCCTATAGCTTCATCCATGAGAGTCACCATCCCTGCATAATGGCGCCTCTTTGCATCTTTTATGGAAGAATATGGTTTTATGTATTCTTCAGGAACCTCGAGTGGTTCATGCACAGACTGGAAGGCGAGGTAGAGAAAGAGGGGCTGGGGGAGGAAGAGATAGAATGGAAATTAGTTGAACATAAAGTACTAAGTGCAAAAGTACTTGCAGGAAAAGAAGACCTCATTTATCAATAGTGCAGATAGTGTGTTTTGATTTCTTCTACAACTTCTACAGCTTCTAATCCCTGCATATAAACGAACAAAACTTTGAAAAATTACTTTTGCAAAGCTGTGAAAAAGCATCAGGTCTGTCTTTTCTTCGTAACACAATTGTTAACAATTTCTTTCTCCCATTAAACTTCCCTTCTCTTTTTAGAAGCGCAAACTGCTTGCTACACCATTTCTAAAAATTTATTAATTGTATTATAATAAAAGGAATGGAGAAGGGTAGTAGTTCGGTTTTGGCAGCAGACAAGTTTTACCAGTGCTACTTCTCACACTTAGCTCTATGCACTTTACTGAATAGCCCCAAATTACAGCTCAAGCACAGGTCTATTAATATTTCATTAAAATTTTTTAAAACATTCTTTAGTGTTGAAGCTATCAGAGTAACAGCTGTACCTTCTCAGTTTTGTGTTTGGCTATAAGATCTATAGCTCTTTCCGTGAATAAATTTGTGGAGTACACATTTTTAAAACCAGTTGCAACTTCTTCTCCATCTCGGAAGTCCAGAGCACAGCGTGTTACATTCTTTGTTTTGATGAGGACGCAGCGGTTATGAGTATAATAATCCTCACTGCCCAGAAGATAGCCTAGAACAGGAAAACATGCCAAATGAGCAGGCCAACATCATGTCACATAAACAGAAACATCAGGAGGAGAAAAAAAGTCAAACATAAACGTCAGTACACAACACTTGTTTTGAGCTGAAACAGTAATTCAGCATTGGACCACCTACAGTGACACTCCCGACAGGTCTAAGTAGCTCCACGTTTAACACCTCATAGGCTTTCCATTGCTAATCCAAGTAGTAATTTCAACAGAAATCAAATATTTTGAACACATTTAAACATTGAAGTTCAATGACTTCATATTTATATCTTATTGATGTCATATACTGATGTCAAACTATTAGCATTAAACTAATGCACTGACAGGAAAGGCAGTAATCTAGCCATGTACTAGTCTTATTTTTGGTGGTACGATTTTCTATGTTTGCATTTTGATATGACTTTCATCTCTACTAGAACGTTTGGAATTTTTAAAACTTATTGATTCAAAAACACCCAAGTATGAATCAACTTTCATGTCCGTCGTAACGTAATTTCTGATCCACTGCTGACACCAACTGGTGAAGAAGAGACACTATCACTTAGAGACATCCAAAAGAAACTCTGCAAAAACTCTACATGTATAGATTTGCCCCTACCTAGGGCTATCCTGCTAAGCACTGAGAGCCCTTGTATTTTAGCACTCAGAAACAAAGCTTTTCAAAGTCATCAGAATCTCAAAAATCACATTTGAAATTAGATTTTAGATTTCTTCCCCAGTATCCTGAAAAAACAGATGAATCTAAAAAAAATACAGTCTTATGTTCTGCAAACAAACACTTGGGACAAAAATCCAAACTTAATTTTTATTCAGAAGCTTCAGCTGGTTATTTCTGCAAAAACATACATACAAGAAGAATTAAGTTGTCTTAAACACAACATATTTTTTCAGGAGGAAAAAAGTGTGTTTTCTTGCAAAGCATAAAGACTGATTTTGTGGGCAGGTTGCTTACGTCAATGCACTCAGAGGCACAAGTCGCACTTTTTCTATTTTGAATGCCTGCTGGGGAAGATTCTCCATCAAGTGTGCCAGGGAATAAAATACCCCTAACTGTAATTGATGCCTACTGGAACTACCTGAACATTGCAGGATATTAAACCACTATATTCTCTGAAAAACAATGTCACTCTGGGCACCCAATGAGCATATCCAGAGCAAGCCTGTCTTCAGGCTTCTGCATTAAGAGCCTGCTCAGTCCTAGGGTGAGATTTCACAAGGAATGGCACCCTATCTGCACCTATGCCATCAAAAAGATCCTAAGCTCCTGTGATGGGATGGGAGGAAGCATAAATGTTTAAGCAATGAGCAGTTATATTCTGATCCACCCATATTAGCTTAATTCAATTGTGGCCTGAGCTCATGGCCCTGAGCTCCTGGAAGAACGGAGAGAGATAAACTATCTAAGGGAATGGTTTTTCCCACCTAATGTTTGGACCAACATTGTCTATAGATGGCGCACACACAGCACAGTCACGCTCCTCATTTAAGCCTAAGGTTAGACTTCTCACTGAAGTGAACTATTTTGAAATTCATCATTCAATGAAAGAGTCTTAAAAACAATCAAGTGGAGATGGACCCTTTTGCACTTACTAGCACACAGAATTAGATGTATAGCAGACTGCACAAGCCACATAACATCTGTGACACTTGTGAAAAACTCATAAATGTAGAACCAATACTGGGGCCAAATTTCTGAGAGAACAATAAACCATGGGTAGCTCTGTAAGCAATGCACTCACACTTGGACAATCTATTATTTAGTCTGAGAGTCTGACTTCATAACTTGTGCGTATTTAGATATTACTTTATAGAGGCTTTCACACCATCTTGTCACCAGCTCTGGGAAACCAAAGTTACACAAATTGGCCATAACTCCCATTCCCTGTTACCCTGTGCTGCTGTGGGTAGGACAGATAGAATTTGAAATAAAGTTAAATCTGGGAAGGAGGGAGGGGTGAGGGAAGATAGTAGGAGAGAAATACCTTATTTGGAGCCACCCAATAACTGCAATACTTTCTTCAGTGAGTTGTAAAGCTTGAGCATGTATTTAAGGTATTATCATATTTTAAGCAGCGATAGTTCAGAAATCCATAACCAGGCATTGACTTACTTATAAACTAACAGTAAATCTGATGTTCTAACAAGAATAGGGCAGTTTCTCATCCTTTTTTACACCGCATTTATTGCCCATGTTAAATCAAACTATTACCAAAATAAGTATCAAATCCTCTGCGAGTTGGAAGGCATTCTTTTCTGTACATCCCTAAATGCCACTTCCCCACCATGTGAGTTACATATCCCGCCTCTTGAAGTAGCTCTGGGAGGAGTTTCTCATCCAGTGGCAGACAGCTGGGCTGGCACGGCCAAATTATCTGGTGCTGTAAACCTGTGTGGATCTAGTGGAGAAAAGAAGCATGAGAGATCACTTACAATGCAAGCCAAAAAGAAACAAAGCTACGTCAGAGGTTAGCTTTAGTTCTAGGGGCTCTTCTTTTTACTGATGGAGCACTGAGGATGATGAGGAAGCTGCAGGGGAAGGGCAGGAGTTGCATGGAGGAAGGTAAGAAAATAGCACTGCAAGGGTTAACAACATCTTCCCAGGCATAAATCAAGCACAATTAAAAACACTCAAATAAACTCAAAGCCTTTTATGCTTTTAGCTAAAAATCTAACAGGCAGCAATCACCGTTACGGTCTGTTTGAAGGCCAGGGTCAACATCTCAATACAGAGTGAAAGATTTTAAACAGTATGGAAACAAGCAAGAAGGCACAGAGTGGGTGAAGCCATCAAGCTTCTGCCTGTATCAGAGAACAGTCACTGGAGGAAAGGATTATAAAAGAAAACTATTTTTCCATTACTCTTCTAAACTGATATTATAAATACACATTTATACATTTATTTGCATACTTGAAATGAGTACAAGCACTATAAAAAGAATTTGAATATGGGGATGACACAAGCTTTACACCACCTAGATGTAACATCTAATAGTTCCGCTTAACTTTCCAATCTTAAGAAGTGGTGAATTTTGTATCTCCTTACAAAACCATGACTGACAACAATACATCAAGCAGCATTTTGTGCTTGATGTGGAAAACCTCCATACTTATTGCTGACTTTTGTCAACTTCTCTGTCTCCTCCACAATAAAAAGGGCACTACTCTAAACCTAGGCCAGCAAACATACACTAATATGAGTATCTTATCTGTGTGTCAAAGCACAAAACCTCCAAACCCCCTAGATCTGCAGACACGTGATTTTATGATTCCACTAAGCACACTAGTGTGGTAAGCTGCATGATTAACTTTCAAAGCATTGCTTTAGCAACACTCTGAACTGACTTTTAAACCAAATAAGCCCTGATCTTAGACAAGGGGGTAAGGCCCTCTTCTAAAGGGCCTACTAATAACTGAAGTTCTTTGAAAAAGGAGGTTTAAAAAATTATAGTATTAATTTTATATTACGTACAAAATTCTACTGAAATATTTTTAAATGCTATATTACAGAAAACATTAATATACAGAAAGACACAAACCAGAAAAGCATTGCAATTTCTCCCTCTGTATCTGGAAAATGAAGAAAATGAGAAGGAGACCAAAAAAAATGTATCCATAGCTTTCTTAGACCGATATCATTGCTTTTCTTCTTATGGACTGCAAGGTGACTATCAACATTCCAGCTCCAGATAGGTCCAGATTTACACTGCTTTCTCAAATCTTTAAGCAATTGTTAATCATATGCGTGGGTAAAACAAAGAAAAAAAACCCCACATATTTGTTGCGTAATTATTTCCTGCATAGAATGTCTTCTCTATTACAAAAAAAAAAGATAACTTCCATTTTCCAATATTATTTTACTGAATTGCAACAAAGTCAACACAAACTTCATTAAATTATGAAGCCACAAGTGTATGATGAATTTAAATTCAGACTGAACGTTAGGTATTTCCAATGTCCACTCTTAAGATGTGATGCAGCAATGGCCCATTTCTAGGTAAGGTGTTCAGTCTATGAACCATATTTTTAAAAAGTCACAACGAAAAAATAACAACAGGTTATTTAATAGGATAACTTAAAAGAGTTGGTAAAGATGTTGTAAACTGCTTCTTCCTATTCATTATTATTGATTCTTGGAGTTTCTAGGAACAGGACAGATGTTGCTTGGAAAGGTAAGTATCACCTAGAACCTTCCTGCAACAAAAGATAGCATCCACTAACACAGGATAACATTTATTTTCTTTCATTCAGAGCAGTTTTGTTTGCAAATCACTGTGGTTCACATGGATGTGCAAGATTTCTTGAGAGAGAGTGAAAGTTTCTGAAACATGCTTAATCCTTTGTGAGTTTCTTCCTCCTGTCCATGCTGTATGTCCACGCTTCTTGGTACTCCCACCATGTTTTTGCCAAAATTGCAAAAAGGGTAGAAGTATACTAGCATGATAAAGCACAATTCTTATACCTGTGTAACTGGATTAAAAAAAAAAAATCATGAAAATGAATATAAAGCAGCTGGACACCCAAACTAATGATCATTCTGTGTGTACTCCATCAAGAAGAGCAGGAACATCTACACCTACGGTACCAGATGGAGAAGAATGTACAGCTTGTGTGGCATTAAACACTGCGTTGGAAAACATGCTGCAAAAACTTAACAAGTGGTGCTGATCTGCTTCTGTCTGTGGCTTGACCGCGTGCCTGTCCAGTGGAGAAATACCTAAGAGTCAGATGACTAGGACAGGGATATCTTCCACGACAGGCTGCTGTGCCTCTTAATCCAACCCAACCACACCGAGCACTTCGGCTTTTCTGAAGCAGAACAACTGAATCCATGTTTAGTTTACTCCCGACCTCGCAAGACAAAGTGAAGTTTGCATTTAAGAGCAGCCTGTTTCTCCAGCGCAGCCCTCTCTCCTGCGCACCGACAGAGAGACCCAGGAAGCCCCAACTACACAGGGTGCTGCCAGCAGCAAGCAGGGCAGCAGCACCCCACCATCCACCTGCCGCGCCCCGGGAGCCGGGAAGGGTGGGCAGTGGAGGGAGCCCCTGGTCTCTCTCGCGGGCAACAGCTCCGGGACCGAGTGCCCGCCCTACCTGATAGCGGCCGGAGAGGAGCTGGCTGCGGGACGGGGTGCAGAGCGGCTGAGTGTAGTAGCGCTCCAGCCGCACGCCGCCCGCCCCCAGCGCGTCCAGCCGCGGTGTGCGGATGGCAGAGCCGTGCCAGCCCACGTCGCCCCAGCCCAGGTCGTCGGCCAGCACCAGCACGAGGTGCGGGGCGGGCGGGCGCGCCAGGCACAGGGGCAGGCAAAGGCAGAACAGCCGGGTAAAGAAGGGCAGGCAGAGCGCCGGCAGCGCTCCCGCCCGTCGCGCCATCCCCGCCACCAGGAACTGGGCCGCGGGCCCGCCCCGGGCCCCGGCTCCGCCCGCCCAGCGAACCGGGCGGCCGAGGGGGAGGTGCCGGGGCG
>WBMZ01001595.1:3324-53511 GCA_013400975.1 Atrichornis clamosus
TTCTGTCCTGTCCTGTCCTGTCCTGTCCTGTCCTGTCCTGTCCTGTCCTGTCCTGTCCTGTCCTGTCCTGTCCTGTCCTGTCCTGTCCTGTCCCTGCCCAACGCTCTGCTCCCTCCTGCAGCCTCCCACTCCCCACCACGCCGGGTGTGCTTGGCGCTGCTGCCCCTCCTGGGCTGCTCCCAGAGCAGGGATGAGCTGGGCTCCAGGCTTGGCTCTTGTCACACCCTGGGGACCACCCTGGACTCGTGCAGCTGCACTGCTCGCTTCTGGTGGACTGGGATCACTGGGGAGACCAAAGCTGCGCTCGGAATCAAATCCTCTAACACTCTCTGTCTCTTTTTTTTCTTTTCCTGGTACTTTTCCCCCCTCTCCAGCCTGGCCTGGGTGTCCTGCTTACGTCCATGGCCAGGAGCTTGCCTCGCTTAGGGGAGCAGTTGCTACAGGCTCAAACACTTTAAGCAGATGAGGTCCTTAAAGTGGGCCCTGCTGGCTGTTTGGGAGCAGAAGGCATTATCTAGCAGGTTTGGGAGGCTGGGTCTCTTGGTTTGGGTTTTTACTGGCCTTTTTTTTTTTTTTTCCCCCTCCAACTTACAAAAAAAATAACATTCTGGTTTCCCCAATGATTTTTTTCCAGGGTGACTTGCTGAGTTGGCCGAAACGATACTGTAATCACCACTGGGAAAGCCGACTTAACATGTTCTTGCATCGGTGTTTCCCCCTCCTTTCCTTGTTGTTATGGCAATTTTTGGCATTTATTCACAGGCCTGGGATACTGCCTCTCCTTCCTCCCGACTGTCACCATTTTATCACAGTATTTTGACAAAAGGCGCTCGCTGGTCACAGCAGTGGCATCCACAGGGGAGTGTTTCGCTGTCTTCTCCTTCGCACCAGGTACAGTGCCCACGTGCTGGGAGTTTGTATGTGAGTGCCCCTGGCTGCTGCCATCCTTTTCCCAAGCAAACAGGAGCCAGAGGCCGAGTTGGTGCCCTGGGACCCTCCAGCGAGCTGCTGAAGCCCACAGGTGGCCGCTCACGTGCCCGTGGCACTCGTGCCCTGCAGGCAGAGTGACAAATAATCCTGGAGAGTGCTGTGACACTGCCCGGGCCCTCCCCAGTGGCATCTGCCAGCGCAGGACGTGCCTGGCTGATACGCAGCCATATCTCCCTATATAGATCTGGCGGGCTAAAAATAAGCCCGAGAAACTTCAGCTATTTAAAACACACACAGTGCACAGGGCTGCTCCTAAAGGTTAGTGGGCTTGTGCTCAGCACGGGCTGCTCCAGACTGCTCCAGCCTTTCGGGGACCTGTCCCCAGGCGTCACGTCCCTGTCACCGCCTGTCCTTGCCGGCTGATGTGGTCTGCTGTGCACGTGTGCTTCGGGCTAATACCCGCTGCAAAGCTGCTTTGGCTGCAAATGAAGGCTGGTAATTAAGCAGTGACAGGCACCTCTGAGTAGGGCTGAGAGATCTCCTCTGGTTTCAGGGTGGGGGCAGCTGGGAGAGGAAACTCGGGTGTTGGGTTTTGCTCTCCTTCACGAAAAACAACACCCCCTTTGTCCCCAGACTTGCTGAGACCTCAAAAGGGGCTACCTAGAGGGTGGCTTCTGCTAGCCAGGTGGTAAACACAGCTATTAGCTTTTACCTGCTCCAGCAGAGGGGAGGAAGGTGGGTGCCAGAGCCCTGGGCAGGAGGGACCCCCTGCTCAACCTTTTCGAGAGGCTCTTGGAACCCTCCAGTGGCGAATCTCCAGTTACTTCCCTGGCTGTAAATTCAGTTCCTTGGTGTAACTACAGGCTTTCCTAGTTACACTTTTCCTCTTCCCTCAGCAATCACAGCTCTGAAGGAGCAGATTGGCTGGAGGTACAGCCTGCTTTCTGTCGGGGTGCTGCAGCTCGGCATCGCCGTCTGCGGATCGCTGCTGCGCCCCATCGTCATCAGAGAGCAAGAAGAAGTGAAAGCACAGCCTCCAGAGGAGTCCACGGAGACAAAGTACATGCTTGAAAACGAGCAAACATGCACCTCAATAGAGTCCATAGACTCAGGAGTCGAAATAACTACCTCACCCAGCAATGTGCCTGGAAAAACCAAAGCAGAGCCGAAAAGTGAAGAACCAAAGCAACAGGGACAGCATCCTGTTGAGAATAACAGCACCCCTCCAGAACCAAAAACCAAACTACTGGACTTCTCTGTGATGAGAGACTATAGCTTTATCTGTTATGCATTCTTTGGCCTGTTTGCAACCCTGGGCTTCTTCGCTCCCTCCCTCTACATCATCCCCCTGAGCCTCAGCCTCGGCATCGGCAAGGACCACTCTGCCTACATCCTGTCAGCCATGGCCATCGCCGAGGTGTTCGGGAGGATTTCTGCAGGCTGGGTTCTCAACAAGAAGCCGATCCGCAAGATCTACATCGAGCTCATCTGCGTCATCCTGCTGTCGGTAGCGTTGGTTGCCTTCCCTTTTGCCTCTGGGTTCTGGGGCTTGATGACATGTAGCATTTATTTTGGGTTCATGCTCGGCACGGTAGCGGGCACACATATTCCCCTCCTGGCTGAAGACGATGTGGTGGGCATTGAAAAGATGTCTTCTGCAGCTGGAGTCTACGTCTTCATTCAAAGCTTAGCTGGGTTGGCTGGACCACCCCTTGCAGGTAACTAAAACTTCCGTCTTCATTTTGGTTTGGAGATGTCTGACAGCTGTTGGTGCTGAACTCTGCCTAGAAAGTGTTCTGGCAGCACTAATCACAGCACTACCCTGAAAGCCCTGCCACTCTGGTCGGGAGTCTCTCAGAGGCAGAACACCACTGCAATGCAGCTCTGCAGAGTCCCACGGATGAGGCACTGAGGAACCTCAGAGGGAAGGGAAGGGAAATACTGCAGTGCTGCCCTGCTCCTGTTAGAAACCCAAACCTGGCATCGCTTCAGGCACCGGCGAGCGGCAGCGGCGAATCCCTCTCGCTGTGCCTGTGCCTGTGCCACGCACTGCAGGAAGGTGAAGGCTCTGTCAGAACAAGCAGGTGCCTGATGCACCTTGGGCTCAGCGTCCCCGCGGTGCCCAGAGGCTTCTGACTTGCCTGAGGATGACACCACGTACCCCTGAACACAAGGGCTTTACTGGTTTAACGTGGCGTCTGCTTGTCACCGTTTGGGCTGCAGATAAAACGCAGATTAAAACCCTACAGGAGGGATGGCTGGGCCAGGGCAGGGCAGGGGGGGGAGTGGGCTGTGTCTGACTGCTGTAAATGTTTTTTGTAGGTGTCTTAGTGGATACGACAAAGAACTACAGCTCAGCCTTCTACTCCTGTGCTGCTGGCATGGTCCTGGGGGCCGTGTTTCTGGCCCTGGTGAGGCCGTGCAAGACTGGGCTGTGCCACCAGCAGCAGCAGCAGCAGCAGCAGCAGCAGCAGCAGGTGGAGGAAAGCACGGCAGGGGCCCTACCAGAATTACCAGATGACTTTATAGACATGGATATTGGAAAAGCAGAAAATTCAGGAAAAGGCTCTGACAGCGTGGTATAAAAAACCCTGTTCCTTCTCCATCTAATGTACTCAGCATAAGGCTGGGGAAAATGTCAGCTCTGCTCCACGTTTTAAAACTCCATTCTAAAGGGAATGTGAAATTTTAAATGTGAACAGTTGCTACCAACAACTTTTTTTTTTTTTTTTAATATTAGACAGAACTTTTTTAACCAACAATGGAAAGCTCCATAGAAAATACGGATAGTCACGTAAGAACAACCTCTATCTAGCATGAAGATGTGATGCACACTTGCTTTCCTGATAACAAGCATAGGTAAAGGTTCAACTGATCCCATAAATACTGACAACAGCAACAGCAGAAGCAGCTCTGCCTCTGACTGTCACCCCATCCCCTAGCACAAATTCCACGCAGACGAGAAATCAGTGACACGAACTGGAGCCGAGCATTTCCTACACCACCAGTGGCCAACTGAATCTTCTTCTGGAGGGATACAGACTCATGTTTTAGCTTTCAGGAGGAGGCTAGGCTAGATAGCTGACAATTAGAAACCATTGCTAATGATCTTAACTTGAATGTCACAAATGCTGGGAAATCAAAGGCTCTGTGTGTCTTCATGGCCAGTTATTACTGCACATATTTCATAAGATCATTTTTCTTCTCCAGGCTGGGATCCTTAGAACTGTTTTCTATTGATAGTCAGATCTGATGTACTGTTTCTAATTTAACTAGTATTTATTAATTTATTCTGAGATTGTTAAAGGAGGTTAGCTTAAATAACTGGAGAGGAAAAATGATCTGCATAATGGAAAGCTGTCTTTACATCAATCTCTTCAATGCCTATCTTGTATTGCTTGTGAAATTGTTGGGAAAATTACTCTTACAGCATAAAGTGTAGCTGTTTTTAATAGGTAAGTCTTAAGTAACCCAGTTATTTAAAAAGGAAAAAAAAAATAACTACAGATCCAGCATCTCTTTCCATGGAAAAAGGCTCAGCTGGTGTCCACGGACTTGGCACCGCTGCCGGAACCAGCCCACCCCGCAGGGAGGATTTGGCCCAGGATGTCTTAATGAACCCAAAACCTTCGCTCACGGGTGCACAAGGAGATCTCTGCTGCATCCCTGGCTGCCCGTGGGCCCCCCGTGCCCTCCCCTTGCCACTCTGCTCCCCACCCCTGCCAGCCACGGGGTCCCGGGGCAGCCGGGCTCAGCTGCACCCCCTTCCCCAGCTCTCCCCGCTGCCCTGCAGTCAGCAAGGGGCTTTTTAAATTTTGCTGCTGCTGACTTCAGTGAGGAATGAAGTGGAGCCTGTGTGTGAAGGGGATGATAAAGGACAATGTTTGAGCTGTTCATTCAGTCTTAACGGGAGAGATTCCTGCTCACAGTGACACAGAGCTTGCTTACCCCACCTATATGCATCTTCTCGCCTCTAGGCAACTCAGGGGGACAAATCAAACAAGTCTGTTCTGGTTTGGGGGGGAAAAAACCTCCAAACCACCATTTCTGTGTGTATTTAAGTGGAAGTGGCATCATCCATTAACTGCTACGCTGACCTGTCTGTGTTTTACCAGCCATAGAAATGTGGGACAATCTGAAAAAGGAAAAAAAAAAAACAACACCTCTTTTTGGGAAGGTGCTTGATTTGTTTTTTCTGTTGTAGATGTCCAAAAAAAAAAAAAAAGTAAATAAAAAAAGAAGGAAAAAAAAAAAAAAAGAAACAGGCACTCTTGCAACCAAGTGGCTGGAGCAACTCATCCTCACTGCCCGGGACCCAGGGTCTCGTGTCCTTCCTCTGCCTCAGCACTTTATCACGGCCAGCAGAACCTCGCTGTGTTGCACCCAGGACTGGAAGACCCCTTACAGAGAACTAGAGTTGTGTGAATCAGTGATTAATGAACAAATAACCACGTTGCATTAAGGTGTACTTTTTTATTTATTGTTAATTTATGATACTTCAAGCGTTTTGGTAAATGTTCTGTAGCCTATCATTGTAAGGTTGTTGAAGTCTTT
Source organism: Atrichornis clamosus (assembly GCA_013400975.1). NCBI lineage: Eukaryota > Metazoa > Chordata > Aves > Passeriformes > Menuridae > Atrichornis > Atrichornis clamosus. The sequence goes on from WBMZ01001595.1 coordinate 8,809, forward strand.
GTGATACGAGACGTCACTACAGCACTTTGCTACTACAACTGCTTGGAAGTGGAATAAGGCCTCCAGGTTTTGCGTGTGTGTGGAAGCTCCCTGTTCTGCAGATTTGCGAGGTTCTACTGTAATTTAGTTTGTTGGTTTGTTTGGTTTTTTAGTTACGGTCTCCAATACAGATCAAATAATGCGTTTGTCACTGACCTCACAGTCCGTTTCTGTTCCTGTCTCTGTAGCAGCATGAGCAGGGGAGCGAGTGGTGAGTGTGTGTGTGTGAGGGCACAGCAGAAGCAGGATTTACTGGTTTGTTTGTAACGTACCGAGTGGACTCTGGAAATACTCTAAACACTGAGATTTGCAATAAACTTTTTCTTTTTTTTTTCTTTTTTTTTTCTTTTTTTTTTTTGTTTTTCCTCTGGCCTTTTCTTCTCCATTTAAAATAATAAACGCCGTGAAGAAACCTTTCCTCCTCTCCCTCTTCTCCATCCCTGGGCTGTCCCAAGTGACCTGTGGGGTTTGTGAGGGATCTGGCCGCCGCTTCCCCTCCCCAGGGCTGTCACAGCGTGGCTGTCACAGCGTGGCTGTCACATGCCACTTCTCCAGCCTCAAGTGGCTCTGCTTTCCCTGCGCGTTGGGCAATCCTGAGCTCTTCAAAGGAGCTGCCTGGGAGCTGTGGATTAGTGCTGACCTCAAGGGTGCTCTTGTAAACCCTCACCCGGGGAGCCCTGATTAGAGGGAGCCTTTTCTTCTCCTGAGTGGTGCCTGAATTGGTGGCACTCAGGAACATTGCCCTCGTGTCCTCAAGAAGCATGCAATCATGTAATTATTTTATCATCGCTGGATTGCTGAATACTTTCTCCACGCCAGGCTACGCAACTCTTGTATCAGAAAAATCTACTTTAGAAAAGCCACTAAATGGCAGAATAGTCGCCCTAAAGAGCAATTTTCTCTCCCTCAGACTTAATTTCCTTTTCACACCAGATGAGACGCGCCCTTCCCTGCCTATCCCGTAACTCCCAGCACCACCAAACCCTACGAGGAGCAGCGCTGCCACATCCCAAATACCACTGCATGCGTTAGGCTTGCAAATGCACTGCTTGCTGAAGGAATCATCGTGCCCCTGAGGTGTGCGAAGCACAAGCTGTTTTCACTGCAAAAGTCCTCGAACAGAGGTGAGCCTGCGAGCAGAGCAGGCTCGAACGCAAATTCCAAAGTCCCGGGAAGTTAATCTCTCTCCAAATTTGACTCTGGCTCAAGCACAGCAGCGAACAAACATTGTTTGCAACAGTTTCCTCAAAAACAACCCACCCTCTCCCCCAAAAAAAGGCCTTGCAAAGGCTGCACACAGTTCAGGTAAATAAAAGCACTTTTAACTGTAGCACTATCAGATGTCTCCCTGCACAGAAAAGATTTTAAGGGTGGTTTTTCACACCTGGTTTAAATTAATTGCCCATGACCTTCTCTGTTATCCTGGTAGAAAGGCATTAAGGCCAGAACAAAACAGGGTAAGAACATATTTATTCAGCAGCACTGTATATCTATTGAGCACCATGGTAAATAGGAGGAGAATGTGGAGCAGGCTGTGCTTCAGCAATCCTTGGTATTTCTCTCAAAAGGGGTTGTATAAACTCTTGCAGTCAATGAGGCCAGTGCCAGCCAAATGTAAATAGAGGAAATTACACAAGGTCAGCTTGCAAGAGGCCAGAAGCCCTCAGACCGTAGGTATCTGTCCTTTCTGAAGCAGAAAGGAAGCTCGACAGTGGGGCTTTGTTTGTTGTTTTGGGGTCTTTAAAAAAAAACCAAAAAACCCCCAACCCCCCCCCCAAAAAAAAACCCAACAAAAGACAAAACCATTTTTCCATTTGAAATTAAAAGGAAGGAGAAGCTCTTGTTCTTTTCCACTTATTTCACTAAGATGACACCAGGTTCTTCAGGGGACAAATGAATCTGTGCAAATAGCTAAACTGGGTTTGGAAAGAAAGCAAAGTAGGTGCTTACAAAACAGCTTGAATGTTTTAAGGCGTCCTTTCAGATGTTACTTGTTACCATCTGAGATCATCGTGTTCCAGCTGCCTGTAGTAAACATGACCTGAATTCTCACAGTGATGCAAGCCCAGCAGCAGCTGTCAGTCCATCCTCCCTTGCTCCTCAAAACTCGTCCTAAAGATGCTCCACAGGTTGGGTTTAGGAAAACCCTTGGGTTTAGGGAAACATCCCTTTAACTTCTGGCTGGGTTTGAAGGCTGAGAGAGCAAGCGCCGCTGCCCAGGGGGATTGTTTTACACGTGATGGTCATGCTAAAAGGCAGGGCCCTTCAGGAAGAAAGACACGAGGAATTTCTTCATGGAAAGGGTGGTCAGGCCTTGGCAGGGGCTGCCCAGGGGGGTGATGGAGTCCCCATCCCTGGAGGTGTCCAGGGAAGCCCTGGACGTGGCTCTCAGTGCTCCAGGCTGGTGACCAGGTGGGCATTGGGCACAGCTTGGACTTGATCTCGGACATCCTTTCCAACCTTAATGATTCCATTCTATGATCCCGTGACTCCTGGTTCCCACGGGGACCCTGCACTGGATGCACGTGGGGAAGGCTCCTGGGCATCCCCAGCTGCTGTTGGTTCCCAAAGCTGGTTGGCAGCCGTGGTGCTTCCCACTGGTCCAGGCCTCCCCTGGTCATCGTGGCAGCAAAACACGGAGATTTCCCCTCCCCAGCTTCATTCCCATGGACTTTTACTGGCAGGATTTGCAAATCCATGGCCACACTGGCATAAAGCTCCCTGTGCAAATTGCAGTAAGCCATCTAATAAATCAAACACAATCCCCCGTCCCACACCTCCTTCCTACTGCAGTTGTCGAGCTCCAGTTACAACAATTTGTGGTAAAATATTACTCACCAGCACTTTGGCCTGTGCGAGCAGCTCTGCCTCGGTACAGACAGCCCTTAAATCACTGCTTTGTCACAGAAGCCACAAGCATAACCAAAAGCCTTATTACACGCAGACACTCTGAGGAGAAGGCCAAAGAGACAATAGTTCCCTTTGCTTCCTTTTGTCAAAGCTTTCATTAATGTTGTGAACGGCTTTTTCCGCTTCATCCGCTGCCGGGTGCTTGCCACAGTCAGCCTGGCAGAGAAACAGCCCAAACCAGCCCCAAAAAGCCTGAGAGCAGCGAGGTGGGGTGAGGGCAAACCGGGGTGCTGAGCATCACCCCGTGCTCCTGCTTCAGTGATTTCCTATCCTGCCTCTCTGCTCCACTGATTCGCCTTAATCCCCACCAGTTTGTACTTGGACTATGGAAATTCATCAGAATTAGGCATTTTAAGCACTTCTAGGCTTTTGCTTTTTGCTGTGGTGCAACGGGTTTGGGGTTTTTTTTAGGTGTTGTAAAATGAGACAAAGACCCAAAATCTGCAGTGAGGAGCGAAGGGCGTTTGTGAAGCTATACCTGGGGTTTGGGGATAGCAGGGGACAGGCGTGGGGGGCACAGGGCAGCACCAGCACTGCTGGGGGGCTTTTCATTCCCACTGCTGCCCATGCACAGGGTCAGGGGGATGCTCCTACCTAAACTGAGCATCCTCCTAACCCCTGCTGAACACCGTCCCAAATCCTGCTGAACGCCCTCCCAGCCACTGTCCTGGGAATTGAGGCACCATGCCCTAACCCCCGTGGCTCCACCTCCATGCTGTTGGGAGGGAAGGTTTCCCTCAGTGGGTATAAACTGGAATTTAACGACTCAATAATGCAGTGATGGATGAGGACACACGGAAATGTCCAATCCTGACACCGCCGCTCAGACAAACCTGCCACTGGAGCCTTTTATCAGCTCCCGGGCACAGCCCTTGGTCAAAGCTGCCCAAACATTTCCCCTTGCAGGTCCTCGACCTCACTTCCCCTGCTGGCAGTGACCATCCCATGGCTCCGTGTCCCGGCCAGAGCCGGCGCTGGCAGCCGGAGCACAGCGGTGACTCGAGGACACCGTGACACACGTGGCCACTTCTGCTCCAGACGCTGCATCCGCAGGCAGGAGCTGGCACAGCAACTGCTACGCCTCGACATTCCCACGTTGGAGAACCAGGAGTGAGAGCAGGTTCTGGGAAGAGCAGGTTCTGGGAAGAGCAGAGCAAGGTGCTCTCCACATCCTGGCACTGGGAGCCGGCCTCGCTGCAGGCTGGGACGAATCCCTGTGGATGCAGGACAGGATGTGCCTCTGCTGCTCCTGCAAAAGCAGTGCAGAGGGGACAAGCCAGCCTTTGCCAAGCACTGCAACGCTGGGAAACTGGAAATAGGGAGCCACAGCTTGGAGCTGAACCCCAGAAGAGCCATCTCCTCCCCACAGGCTGCAGGGCTCCCTGCCTGCCCTGAAATCACTCCCTTCCCCTCCTCCTGCTGCGAGCCCTGAGTTCCCCAAATGCAGCCCTGCACCCCAATACAGCCCCAAACACTCCCCGCGTCAGCACCGTCCTCACACCCTCAGGCTGCTGCCACAGCTCTTATCATTCCCGGCCAGGCACAGCCCTGCCCCGTGCCGGGACAGCCCGGGGCTATCGGGTGCCACAGCCTTCCCACCCTGCTGGCCTGGGCCCCTGCTTAGCTGGTCCCACCGTCCTCCCCTACAGGTGACAAACACGGCCCTTTTCTGCTCAATAGCCCAGGAGCTTCTCACCAAAAAACCCCCAACTGCACCTTCACCAGCGCTCATTTCCGCAGAGACGGGCCCTGCACGGCTCCCCCTTCTCAGGCACTCAGCCTTTCCCCATCCAGAAGAAAAACACATTAAGCAAACTGTACCTTGGACAGGGTCTGCAGGCACAAAGGGATTTTCTCTGTTTCGTCTCCTGTTTGCTGCCCTTTTCCTCCTGCCTCCACTGAGGGGTCAGAGCCTTTCCCAGCTTCGGCCAGCATCACAGCCACAAGGAAAACAGCAGGTGAACCCACTCCCCTGAGCCAGCACTTACAGCAAACCCTGGTGCAAACACATCACCCAAACAAACACAAAATCCCCTTCCAGCTTTAGCTCATGAAGTGTTTTCACCGAGACAACCCCAGTCCTCCCCAGAGCCACACGGGCAGCATCACGTCTCAAAGGTTTTTGTTCAGCCTCCTTTGCACAGCTTTGAGTGAGTCAAGAATTCCAACCTCAGTGTTTGTCTGCAAGGATGAGCCACTGACCCTGCAGCCTGACCTACCTGTGGAGCTCTCCTTGGTTAAAAGCCCCTTCAGCACAGCAGAGAGGCCAAACTGCTCAGTGTGCAAAGTGGGAACTGGACATAAACTTTATATCTATGTCAAATTCAATTTTATCAACCAAGGAATCAACAGCAACACATATTAAAGGATATAAGTGATTCTACTTCAAAAGAGTAATTTTTAAAATGCACCTAGGTGCGCTCTGGTGTGGACTTCTAATAGCAGAACTCACATGCTTTAGAGGATTTAATTGCTCTCAGTATGGAAGGGCAGGAAGGCAGAACAAAAGTAGATCTGTGAAGCTGAGAGCAAAAATTAGTCCTGAAAATTGTGCCCAGTGGGAACTCTGCCCCGTCAGCCTGATCTGGGGCCCAGGTCCAGGGGAGTCAATTTGCCAGCACAGAGCAGGAAGTGTCCTACCTGGCTGAGGTAAAGAACGGAAACCTGCCCGAATCCTGGCTACAGCAATTACAAATAACATCCTGACACAGGAAATTAAACCTCTCACACAAAGCGCCCATTAAAACTGTGAGCCTGATTAAAGGGGAAAAAAAAAAAAGGAGAAACTGTGGAAGTAACCTGGATTATTCAAGGCATTTTCCCTTGAACATCATGAAGTATCTTAGATGCAACCAGACTTGTCTCCTCTCCCTGGAGCCCAGGCTGTGGGCAGGTGCTGGCACAGGGAGACCACCCTCTCCCAGGACATCACAGTGCCAGTGCCCCAAACCCAGCTGTTCATTCAGTCACCCCTTTTACCTGCAAACACCCTTGCACTCTCTCATTCCTGCCATTTCTTTATTAGTCTTATAAAATACAAAGAATTAAACCCCACCAGTTGCCTGCAGCTGTGTGGGACGCAGCACACCCCAGACTCGATTTAGGAGCGTTCGAGAGTGATGAAGACAAATATTCCTGGATACAGGAGGCATCAGCACAGACCAAATACTGAGCACCATGTTAGCAACCAGTGTCAGCCAAGAGATACAAACATTAGCTTTTCAGTGAAGAATTTTTAGTGCGCTGGTAGTTCCTTGTCAGACAGTAAATTTTAAAATAGTAAGTGGCAGAAGGTAACTCTTTAAATGCAGAAAGTTCTCTGCATGTATTATACTTCAGTCCTGCAGTACTTTGAGGCATTTTAATGACCACTCATGGTTCTCCTTGAACACTTGTAGGGGTTCTGGTGAACACATTTGTGTTCCTGCCACTGCTTCACTATCATCTTCGTGCAGTCCTTGATAATAAGGTTTTCAAGCTGTAACACACAAAATGAAAATGAAAGAAGAAACTTGAAAGATTTTAATCTTAATGTTGAAAGACTGAAGCAAAAGCCTTCCCTCTCTTGCCTGCATTCTGCTTCTTGTGTCTAAAAAACAATATTTAACACTGGTGAGAAGGTTTGCAACCCTCTGAGCAACACAACCCTTCTCCTCTTCCCCCAAATACCCTCTGTAACACCTGCTTCTACTTAGCAAAACAAACAAACAGTCACTAACCACAAGTGTAGCTCTCTACCACTGACATTTCTTTGCATGTCTCAGACCACAGTTTCCTTTGGAAACCTTGAACTTATGTGCTCTTACAGTTTTTATGTCTGTAAGGCCGTAGAAAGATGAGGAAAAACAAGCAAACACACACAGGCAGAAGCTGTGGGATCTGCAGCAACAGCTGAGACACAAACCAACACAGGGGTTGTGAAATGCATCCTGCAGGCAGTCAGGAACCGGGGCTGGCCCTGACCATGGTGGGGAAACCCAGTCTCAGGGCTGAGGGGATGGTTCGCAGGCAGAGGTGACACCAGCAGGGGCCAGGTAACCGCTCCCAGGGCCTGGCATGTCTGTCCCGTCACAGGGCCAGCACAGACCCACACAGCCGGCCAGGCGTGAGGCTCCAGGGGAGCAGAGTGGCCAGAAACCTGCCCAGAGCATCCTGGTGATGCTGCAGGACACCCGGGGCTGCAGGAGGCCTCGGGAGTGGCGAGGCTGTCAGCTCTGCGAGGTGCTTCTCACACCCACGGTTTCCGCAGGGCGGGGGTGACCCGGCGTTGTCACCACACCTGCCACAGGTCCCGCTCTCCTGTGCCACCAGGACCAGCCCCCCGGCGTGTCCTGCCGGGCGGGAGGGCAGCAGTGCCTGGGGAGCAGGAGCAGCAGGAGGGCTCTGCAGTGGGTGCCACCGGCACGGCCACAGTGCTGTGGAAGGGAGGAAGGAAAAGGTTGGGTGCAGCTTGTGCGACTGCCCAGTCTCTGTGCCCTGTATTTCTGTCAGAGCCAGTGCCAGCCTGCAGCTTGCTGTGCCAGGGCAGGGTCAGGCTGGAGATCAGGAGAAGGTTCTTCCCCCAGAGAGTGCTGGGCGCTGACCAGGCTCCCCAGGGAATGGGCACGGCCCCAAGGCTGCCAGAGCTCCAGGAGCCTTTGGACAACGCTCCCAGGGATGCAGAGGGTGGGATTGTTGGGGTGTCTGTGCAGGGCCAGAAGCTGGATTTGGATGATCCTTGTGCTTCCCTTCCCACTCGGGATATTCCGTTCCATTCTATTCCGCACACAGCCGGGGCAGGGTCCAGGAACGCTGATCCCCTTCCTACAGGAGGCTGGAGCCCTGCATCCCGCCTTGCATTCCCTGGGCATGACCAGGACTAAATCCATTCCCGATTCCCTGATCCAGGAACTGACAGAGAGCCGGCCTTGGGGAAACCATCCCCCCCCTGCGTGTCCTCACCTCCCTCCGCCACTTCACACGCACCGCGCGGGGCGGGGAGGGCTCTCACCTGGCAACACCTGGGACGCAGCGATTCTGGGACGGCGGGGGCACAGGGGCCAGCAAGGCGGGGCGCTCCGGGGGGAAAGTGCTCGTGTCCCCTCCGTGTCCCCTCCCCGTCCCCTCCGTGTCCCCGCAGCAGTGCCCCGGCTGCGCGGCCCGCGCGCGCCCCCTGCCGGCCCCCCCGCGGCGCTGCGGGACGGGGACACGGGATGGGAACACGGGATGGGGACACGGGATGGGGACACGGGATGGGGACACGGGATGGGAACACGGGATGGGGACACGGGATGGGGACACGGGACGGGGACACGGGATGGGAACACGGGATGGGGACACGGGATGGGGACACGGGACGGGGACACGCGGGATAGGACATATGGGCTATGGACAGGCGGGGTATGGGCACGCAGGATGGGGACACACGGGGTGGAGACACGCGGGATGGGGACACGCAGGACAGGGACAGGCAGGGTAGGCACACGTGGGACGGGGAGGTGCTGGGCAGGGACAGGCTGGACAGGGACGCATGGGATGGGGACACGAGGGATGGGAACACGTGTGGCTCACGGCTACAGAGCCCCATTAGCTCGAGGGTGGACACAGCCACAACGCTCAGCGCGGGCCACAGCGGCAGGAATGCCATGGGATGGGTTTCCCAGCTGTGGGTGCCACAGTCCCCGTGCAGCCCCTCCCCACACGCTGCTCCCCCCGTGACACGCTCGGGGACGGTGTCACACAGTGGGGACAGGCCAACAGCCTGCAGGGACCAGGGGAGGCCCAACACGGACCCACTGGAGACCAGAGCACCCCACGGGATGGGAATGAGGGGCCTCAGGATGGGCTGTGGGTGTCACTCACAGAGGCAGCAGGAGTCTGCCCAGAGAAGCTGTGGCTGCCCCATCCCTGGACGTGTTCAAGGCCAGGTTGGACCACTCTGAGGCCAACAGATGTGCCAGGACTGAGCGTGCTGGTCTGGTTTGTTCCAGCGTGAATTTACAGCAGGATTGCAATTATTAATTTAAAATGTGTGCATGAGAGAGATGGAGCATGTTTTATTAATCCAGATCATTTAAAAGTTTTAAGAGACCTGCAGGAAAGCTGCAGCAAGTGAAGGAGAACTTCGAGGTCTTGGTCATTTGAGCATCGCCCTTTCTGGAGGAGATTTTGGGTAGAACTTGCAAAAATGGGGGGAAAAAGCATCGTGAGTGGCAATGCACCATGACCACACTCAACACAGAGTTGAAACCCTTCAGGGAATTGCCTCCCTCCATGCATTTTTCCTAGGAAACACTACAGCAGGAGGTATTCTGGGCTTGCTGGTTTGTACAGGTGTGTCCTCTATCCCCCTCTCACCTAACAGTTCTTTGGGGTTTTTACGAAATCCAAACAAATAAAAGCTCTCATATTTACAATGGTGTGATGCTTTTTGTGTTCAGAAGCTTCTCCAAACCCCAGTGAGCTTTGCTGGAAGACAGAGGGCAGAGGAAGAGTTTAGCCCATGGTTCCAATATCTGTACGTCCATGTTCTATTTTTCCCCCGATAATTTCATTATTCTCTCAAGCATTTCAAAGAGACATAAACCAGGGAAAAGAGGGATCCTGGAATTCTCAGGAAGCGTTGCTAATGTGGTGATTGAGACTGGATTTCACACTTCCCCTTAGGTCTGCTGGACCTGAAGCTGCTGAGCAGGCACAGCTGCTATATTTAGTGCTGACATGTTCCTGGAATCCATCCTGTGCTCAGATCATGGCACAGGACCACGAGCATGGATCATGGTTCTCCCTCTGCCTCGCAGCTCCTCCAGGATGGTTTGGTCTGAAGCTTCAAACTGATACAGGGCTGAAACAGAACTGGGTGCAGACAATAATTTTGCCGTGGTAATCAAGCAAAGATCTGTTTCTCATACTGATACATTCAGCTCTGGAGTATTTTTCATAAACACTGCATGAGGAGCTCTTCCCAAGCAGTCTGGGACACAGGGATGGGGTGACATTCATGTCCCACAAACAGAAATCCCATCTGACCAGAAGATGGAGGAAAAAAAATCAGCCTGTGCTGAAGAAATGTGTGGTCCAAAGAGCTCCAGCTATGGAAATGAGAAATTACATTTAGTTTTTAGCTTAGTTTCAGACGTTTTAGTTGTTCTTTTGCTTTTTAAGGAACTGTAAATACGTGGGGTTGTGTCTCACACCACTGCCAGGAGCTGGAGCTGTTTAAATGCAAAGGTTTGTGAGTGTTGTAAGTGTGAACAGGGAGATGGCACAGGGGAAATCCTGCCACGAAGGGGCCCTGGAGGGCCCTGCCTTGAAGCCATTCTCAGCAAGAAGAGAGTGTAGACCTTTCCTCCAGGGATCTCACTACCACTCACACGTGCTGCCTTTCTGCATCGGGAGCTGGAGCACGCAGGGGTGGGGTGGAGGTGGTTTCACTTCACTGGAAGCGCTGGGCTGGTCGCTTCTGGGGAGCGACTCACCCCACCCACCTGGGACAGCAGTTCAGGCTGAGGATTGCTCTCCGGAGGTGCCTTTTCCTCCCTCCTGGTGACCCTTGAAGTTGCCAGCTTCCAGGAGCATTCCCTACGCGTGGGCAGCGATTCCCATCCAAGGGCTCCACCTGCCCAGGGAATCACCCACCTCACCCTCCCGGGAGAGCCACAGGCAGGAGGAGAATGTGCCAGACTGTGTTTTCCTCCTCTGCTCTCCTTCCTTTGGCATCATCACAGGCATTTGTCTTGCTGCAAGCAAACGAGACGGGGTAGGGAGCCGTGGAGTGGAAAGCCTGGCTCCAGAGGAACGGCTGGCTGGATGCCAGGTGCTTTCATATTCCATCCCTGCTTCCATGGAGAGGGGAAAACAACACTTTACCTTGCTAGCCTTTTAGAGAGGAGCTCCTTCTGGCAATTAATTTGAATAGTAAATGGCTAAATGCTCTCCATATATCAAACCGAGCAGCTCAGGCTTTTTAAAGGGAGAAATCTCGGAACTGTGGAATGGCCTGGGTTGGAAGGGACCTGAAAGCTCATCTTGTTCCAACCCCCTGCCAGGGGCAGGGACACCGTCCACTACCCCAGGTTGCTCCAAGCCCTGTCCAACTCAGCCTTGGCCACTTCCAGGGATCCAGGGGCAGCCACAGCTTCTCTGGGCACCCTGTGCCAGGGCCTCCCCTCCCTCACAGGGGACAATTTCTTCCCAATATCCCATCCAAACCTACTCTCTTTCAGTTTGAAGTCATTCCCCCTCGTCCTGTCACTCCAGGTCCTTGCAAAAAGCCTCTCTCCATCTTTCCTTTAGGCTCCCTCCCGGGACTGGACCACAATTGGGTCCTTGCAGAGGTGTCAATCAGCTGAGCGAGGAGACAGCCACGGACTTGCAGCTGACTTTTGCACTTGCAAAAATGTTCCTTTCCCCAGTGACATCCCCAGGTAACACCAGAGGTGACTGCAGTGCTTTACTGCAGTGCACTGAAAGCCAACATTTCACTGGAAACGAGAGGAGGATTTAGGATTTGCCACATGCTGTCAAAACCAAGTGTTTAATAATATTTCACCCTGAGTCTCGCAGAGGTGAGAGAAGGAGCAGCAGAAAGGTTTCCTGCTGTGGGCAGAGATGCAATGGCAGCAGCAGGGAGGGGCATTGGAAGCAAGAGAGGGAAGCAGAGCTGGAGTGGCTTCTGTCAGGCTGGTGCCCCTTTCCCAGGCAGCTTGTGGAGCACAGCAGAGGATGAAATGAGAAACATCCCCTTTTCTCCTCACGTTCTGTAAGTGGGGATGGGAAAGAGGGGGAAGGACAGACTGCGTGGGTCATCTGAAGGAATAAAAGAGGAAGTTTCCCCCTTAATTCTAGACAATATTTCAGCAAATGCCAGACGTGATGTAAGAAGGCTGAAGCTGCCGAAGCCTTGCTCAATTTGCCCCCCTGCAAATCCTGATGTTAATAACGCTTTGAAAATGCTGATTTCACTGCACTTCGTTTGCTTCCCTTTTTTCCAGGGAAAATGGAGGCTGCAGCAGAAAACAGTCATCAATTCACAGCCGCTCCCACCGTCAGACTTGGGATCAATAGAAAGAGAATTCAGCTCATACAGAAAAAAGGCAAAATATTCTGCCTAGGCAACCCCAGAAAGATCTGTATCGTTGATAAATGTTGCCTTTTCTTCCAATAAAAGCTGAAAACAACAACCAGCTCCCAGGCACAGACTGGGGGTGCACAGAGCTGAACCTCACGTGGGGGTGGTGATGCCACCTCCTCCCTGTGGCACTGCAGGGACAGCCGGATGCAGGGAGAGCTGGAGGTGGGTTACTCCCTGGAGGTGAGTTATTCATGGCTGGTTCATCCCACAAACATCACTGACATGGGGTATGGTCAGCTTGGAAACAGTCACTCATTCCCCAACTGGCACAAAGGCTGTCTGGGGGAGTGGGAATGTGAAAAAAAATGTCCTTCTCCTTTTTTCCATGACTGCTTCTCCTTTGGATCTGATAAAGAGGTGGATTTTTGCTAAGTCAGAGAAGCTGATTGTGTTCCAGGCTGCAGGCAACAGCAGAGAGGACAGGACAGACCTGCAGCCTGGCTAAGAGCCACCCAAGGTTGGCCTGGTGCTGGGTAGGAGGGAACTGGACACCAGGCAGGGATCTGGGCTCTCAGCTGCTGTCAGTGGGCAGAATCCTGGAAGGCAGTCAGCACCTTTTGTACAGTCAAGATCCACGACTGAACACTGAGAGTGGGAAAAACTCACTTTGGATACCACGGGATGCATGGGGTCTTGTGCTTCCTTCCTGCTCTGCAAGTCCTAAATTAATAAAAACCAGTCTGCTCTGCTCAGCATCATCTTACCGGGTCACCACGTTTCCAACCATCCAGGCAGAGAAATGGGATTTATTCACTTGCTGGATCTGCTGACAAACGTGTTCCTGCCTTCCCCTGCAGCGCTCCAGAGCCCTGGCTGCCCCAGGAACAGCAAACACGACCTGGGAGGGCTCAGCCTTTAAACACCAGCTCTGTGTGCAGCTGCAAGCACCGTGACAGAGCTCTGCTGGCAGCAGCCTGCCCCAAACCCAGGTTTGTCAGATCCAGTGCTCAGCAATTCATTAAACCCCTGGCTCCCTGCGCAGAGCTGGGCAGAGGCGGCAGGGACTGCTCTCCCCTCTCACTGCACATCTTATTCGGGATGTTTGGATTCCTGATCTCCGAGTCATCTGCTGCCTGTTTGCTGAACCCAGGCGAAGGGCTGGCTCTGCCATGGTGCATTTCACAGCCTGGAGCTTTTCTCAGCAGTGACAGTGAGCAAGAATCCCAGAGCCCAGAAAACTGCTGTTCGTGGAAGCTGCCCTCCAGCAGGAACCAATGCCTTGCTCCTCACGTGCATAAAAACACAAGGGAAGAGAGCGGAGAAAGGAAATCCCACAGCATCTGAAGTTAGGCACAAATAAAACACTACTGCAGAGCCTTGTGGGACTCGGTCCATCTGGATCCTTCTTATCAGTTTAATCAAGTAATTCCCATTTCGCCTACACTGAAAACACCTCAGCTTGTGAGGAAAACACAAGCGGTCAGTGTATCGGGTGGACTGGCCAGAAGCACCTCAGTGCCATCACCTTTTTTGCTTTAGAGGGAAATCCCAGCGGGGTCTGTGCCGGCACAGGCTCCTGTCCCGTTTCCAGGCGGATTCCCCACGGGATCTGCCCTCCTGGCAGCCACTCCTCAGCCCTCTGCCCTCAGCTGCTGCACAGCTCCGTGGCCACCTCTGCTCCCCGGCAGGAAGGGGACCAAGGCCGGCCCCGGGGGCAGCCAGGGACACTCCGGGCACAGCTCCACTTTCAGGCCCTCCTGTCACCTCTTGTGCAATCCCCCAGCGACTTCAACAGGAAGGAAGAGGCTCGAACACCCAACCTCCATTCAGCAGCGCAATGAGGTGTGTCGGTAGATCAAAAGGGTTGCAGAAGTGAAGAAACTTCACTTGCTCACATTAAATCCCGGATCCTGTTCCTTTGCTGCCCCTCTTTGGCTCTTCCCACCACTTCAGCCCCCAGCACACGGGTGTGTGAGGTGGTCAGAGCCCAGGAGCCACTGCTGGATGCTCCACTACACCACTTCTAAGGAGAGCTTTCACAGAATCATGGAATGGTTGGGGTTGGAAAGGACCTTAGGGATTATCCAATTCCAGCCTCCTGCCATGGGCATGGACACCTCCCACCAGACCAGGCTGCTCGGAGCTTTAGCCAACAAGAGCTCCGCCAGAAGCCCAGGTGAAAGTGATGCAACCACACTTGTAATGCTGGGATTAAAAAACCCAACAATGACGACTGTTAAGAAAAAAGTTTCAAAAAAACCTGATGCGTTTGGATTTCAAAGTCAGAGCACCATCACAGTGTTCAGCTGATGTGACTGTTCCAGAGGGGAAACGGGGTCAAGAGACAAGGTCATGATTCCTGTCCTAGGACAGGCAGACCTGGAATCCAAAGCACCACGGAGCCGAGTTCCAGGGCACCTGGCAGGGTCTGAACCCGTTGCAGTGGGCAGAGCTGGCTCCTGTGCTCCCCGAGGCCGGGCACAATGTCCAGGTTCCAACTCGCCCACATCCACAGAGAATTCCTGCAGCTCCTGGGCTCCCGGTAGCAAGGCAAGCACTAATGCTGAGCACTGCCTCTATAACCAAGGATGACCTGGGCCGAGGATTGCCAGGGGTTTAGTGTCCACAGCATGCCAGGCAAATCCCAGGGCTGTTGTGGAAAATGAAGCATCTCAGGCCTATAAAAACTAATGAGAAATCAATGTTTTGCTGCAAAATTCTGCTTCATATTGCAGCCAGTGAGCCACTTCTCCAGGAGGCAGACGCCGGCTTAGCCAGAGAAGAGCTAAAAAAAAAAATAAAATCAACTCTGCTATACCAAGATCCATAATTCATAGAGGTTTGTCGCAGAACACACCCAAGTGCCATCAATATTTTAAATACTGAGCACAAAACTGGCTGTCAAATGCAAGTCAGCAATTTCCTGGTGCCTCCCTGCCGGGGAGGAAGTCCCCAAGCCCAGCAGAACCTGGAGGAGCCTTTTTAGCAGAGGGTTTGTTTGACTCTGTCATGTATTTTATTTGAAACACAAGATGTGTTTGCAAGAGCAAACCAGCCAGGCTTTGCCAACCACCAGAAAAAGTCAGTTGGCTGCCTCCACTCATTATTGAATTGAAAAAATGATTTCATCACACCAACATGAGGCTGTATATGTTTTATTCATCGTCAGTAATTTTTGTACACAAGGCAAATATTAATAGCTGAAAGGCAACACTTTTGGAGAGTATGTACAGAGCAATGTACAAGCAAGTGTAAGAGGTTTTAAACTATGAATCAATTTAACCGTTTTATAAAAAGGAAGTGATGCTTTTTCTTCTAAGACCTCCCTTAGAAATAATTTATTGCCAATCTTAAACTAAAGCAAGGAAGAAAACAAAAAAAAATTTACAATAAAAAGTAGTCCCTGGAAAGTTTATAAAAAGTTAAACATATAAAATTGTAAGCCACAAACATTTATACAAAGCTAATACAAATCTTGGTTTTGTTAAAGATCTATGAGGTTGTTATAAAATATATTTTTACATAAAGGCTTCACGTAAGGTAAGCTCTCACTGCTACTGAAAGCGCAGGAAAGCGATTTTAAATAGTCTGCAATTCAACTTATTTTCAAGTACAACGCAAAGAAATTGCAAAATGGCACTGGATTGCAATGCTGTGTAATTAAAAACTATGTTAATGGTACCATCAGAGAGACAAGACCTGTAAAGTGACCCGGTGAACAACGCGGCACGGCACGAGATTCCCGTGGGTTTGGGACAGGAGTGTTGGTGGAAAATGAACCTTCTGCAACCGTCCTGGAAGAGCAATAACCAGGGGGGTGTTCCACCTGCTGGACACACGGACACCTGGGCTGGGATTCAGCAGGAACAGCGGCACCAGCCAAGGGCCAGGAAGCCGGGAACACCCACCCCGTGGCTTTGCTGGAATAACGCTGATGGGCAACGTTTTAAGCTACTCACAAATGAGTCCAGTTAACAGCCTTGGAGATCAACTTGACTTTTTTAGAAGAGCAGTTATTCTAGAAGAAAGCTGAAGTTTCACACAAACTGATGGCTTATGCTCCCACATATAATATATATATATATATAAAAAAAAAAACCAGTAAAATTTTTAAAGCCCTGATGAACAGCCACAGTTTTTAGGTATCAATCATCTCAGTTTAACACTCTGCAGCAGGGAACAGTTGCTAAAACCCCAATTTCACCTTCAAGTACAGGTTGTACAGGACAGTGGTTTATCTCCATACAGTCAGTGACCTTTAGAACAGAGCTCACTCCAGCAAAGAGAACTAAGAAATTCTGGGAAATGTGATTTTCTGGAAAACTTCATTTTCTCCCTGCCTTCCCACCTTCACTAAAAATACATCCTGACCTTGTACCACAGACTGGTTTCCATGAGGAAGCTTCACTCTCATTAGCAAACTCTAATTCTGGTTGCTTCAGGACAAAACTCAGTCTGTCCAGAGCATCAACCCTGCAGCTCTTGTACCAAATTTATATCCTGCTACAAACTACTGACATTAGAAACATCTAAATGAAAACTCAACAGTCCAAGGTGTGCTCCATTCAGGGAGCTGATGAGTGAGTCTGAAGATGGACAAGGGCGTCAATTTGGGGGCTTTGGCCCAAAACAAACATGATAACACAGGAACGGTGTAAACAGGTACGTCCAGGTGCGTTGCCTCACCCCTCTCAGGAACTGGGAGTGGGAAACCCGAGTGATTTGACTCCGTTATTTAATTCAAACAATTCATTTCTGCCTGAGATTCATCTAGTGCTTATCTACCAGGGCCTACAAGTGACCCAGCACTGGGGCCCCCCTTGCTCTCTCTTACAGGCCCTGGGGTTCACAGGGAGAGTGAAAGGATTAAAACCAGGGATTTTGGTGGTGGTTCTGAGGAGAAGCTGCTGAGTGTTTTCCCCACTTTAGCAAAGGTCAGAGTGCCCAGTGCCTTGGTGATCCTGGCTACATCCCTAGACTGACACCAGTTTTGAGGATCTTCAGTAAATTAACAGGTCAGTTGATAAAAAATTAATCAACACTTCACATAAATTAGTTTAGACAAATCCCTGGTACTCATCATCCACTACCAGCCTTTAGTCTTTTCTGCCATCATCTGGTCTGACATCCTCCAAAACACATACTGCAGACCTCTCCAAATAAATTATTTTATTCAGAGATAAGTCTCTTTTTTGAAAAGACACTTGTTCAGACAACTGTCAGCAAAGGAAAAAAACCAACCCAACTCCTCCTCTTGTTGACAACCAAAGGCATGGATTTGTTTTCTGCTTTCCAAGACTGGACTTGGAGGCCACCAGAGGTTGGTGTCTGCTCATGGAGCATCTACAGCCCAACCACATCAACCACTACCCTTCTGCAAAGAGGGAAAAGAACAACTCCTGCTCCCATCACAGGTGTGTTGTCCAGTCCTTCAAAGACCCTCACCAGCCTTTCCTGAGGTCTCTTGTTCATCCTCCTTCTTGAATTGCTCACGTATGACCCAAATGCCAAATCAGAAATAATCCATGTCCAGTAGAGGCAAAATCAACATGAAATATCCCCATCTAAGGTTCTATTAATCCTCCTGACATCAGTGCTGCATCCAGCCTTTAGGATTACACTTAGATTCTGCACTGTGACTTCTCCCGAGGTCTTTTCAGAATTCTTTCCTCCCAAAACAGTGCCTGATCACCAGAATCGCAGACGAACCTCTGACTATTCACTGGATGATATAAAAAAATAGAGGTCTTTCAAAGCACCTAGCTAAATAAAAATATACTATTCCCCTCCTACTGCCAGGAGAACGAGGTACAGAGATGTTAATACAACTTACAGTCACAGTAAGCAAAGGCTAAGTTCAGGAGACAGGCAGCTTTCCTATGTCCTAGCAGGGCCACTGCTCCCAGCAGTGACACCACCACGTCACCCCGCGCGTGGGATGTGAACAAAAATTGCTTGGATTGGCCACCATCAGGATCCACAGGAATTGGCCGGTTCCACGGGGCTAAGAGGCAGCTGAGCTGCCCACACCACACTACAGCCTGGGGGAAACGTGGTAGTGGCACTGATTTTTAAATCACAAGCTCACAAGCTCATTCTCATTTTGCAGTGTGCTGTGGGGTACATGAGGATTGCTTTATTTTCACTATTTTTTATTATTAGTAGTATTTTTTTAATCACATGGCAATGCTAACAATCCCCCATTAAAAAAAAAAAAAACCAAAACAAAACTGCAATAGAACTTTGGGTAAAATAGTCACAAGCAGCACTCTGGAAGATGCTGTGCAACATATTTGGCTCAAGTACACTTAGGATTGCTTAGACCCAACTGGAAAGTCTCAGAAAGAACCTCATCAGCTGAAGCATGTTCTGCTGGGACACGTTCATTTCTTTTTTCAGAAGAAAACATTCATCTCCACGGTGTCAGCTACACAAGGCCTCTGCTGGGAATTCATAAGGCCACTGAAAATGCGAGAGGAGGACAGAACACAAGGAGGCACTTAGGTTTGCAAATATTTCTCTCCATCACCAAATTTTCAGAGGAGCCACCCTGGAAGGAGGCAGGGAGTTAAAACAAACCAGTGCTAAGTTCAAGCGCTTCAAGAACAGGTAACACCTCCAGGTAACACCTGGCACCTACAGGTCACATCTGCTTAGAGAAGATAAGAAACACCAGCTGGGCTTGCTCCCCCCCTTCCCACATCAGAATGCCAAGAGGATTGATCAGAGTGCTCTGTGCTTTGCCATGGCTCCAAGACGTACGGACAACGCCGGAGTGAATCCGTGTACTGTGCCAACCACTAATCCCTCACCTGGACTCGGCACTTCCTGCCAGACATGGCTGAAGCTCCCCATTTTAACTTATGTTTAAAGCATCTCCAATTCGAACCCAACGCCAGGATTGACACTCAAACAGGAAGTACATTCCACCCGGGAATCCGCGCTCCAAACAGATGATTCCAGCAAGGGATTGATGGGATTTCTAACCAAAAATAGACCTGAGAAATCATAAGTCAGCTATGGTATCACAGTCTTCACAATGAAGTTAGTTGTGAAAAGTTTCTCCCCCTCACCTTAAATTACTGCCACAGTCTAAATAATTGCAACAGTTTGGACTTGGAATTCTGAATTTTCTAGAATACATATGTTCATAAAAGGTCAAATTTACCACTTTACAGGTAACTTAGACATAGGTCTGCTATAAAATTACAACTTGAGTCAACTTGAAGCTACACTGGAAGAGATTAAGCCTGAATTTCTGCAGAAATTGGCAATAATGTGTTCAGCAGCAGCTTTTAGCCACATATCAAGAAGTCTGACAGGATCTGGATTTCTCTACTCCTGCTGTAAACTTCTAGTTAAAAAAAAAACAACACACAAGAGTTACTGAAATAAAAATGTCTTTTTGCACATCACTGTAACATGAGCTGCTTGAGGTTGTCGTGCAGGATGGTATCCTTGACATCACGGAAAACTAGCCGGATGTTCTCTGTGTTAATAGCAGTGGTGAAGTGGTGGTACAGGGGCTTCTGCTGCTGGTCCCGGCGTTTCGTACGAAAACAATCCACCAGGAATTTTTGGACATCTGTCAAGCAGTGGGGATCCCCTTCAAACTCTGGGAAATAGTCTTTGATGCTGACTTTCTGTACTTTTTCCTCAAGCAAGTCCGTCTTGTTTAAGAAGAGGATGATTGAGACGTTGCTGAAGACCCGGTTGTTGACTATCGTTTCAAAAATGTTCAGGGACTCCGTGAGGCGGTTGGTTTGCCGGTCCTCCATGAGCACCTGGTCGAATTCACTGGAGGAAACCAGGAAAAGGATGGATGTGACACTGTCGAAGCACTCGAACCACCGCTTCCGTTCCGACCTCTGCCCACCCACATCGACC
Source organism: Atrichornis clamosus (assembly GCA_013400975.1). Lineage (NCBI taxonomy): Eukaryota > Metazoa > Chordata > Aves > Passeriformes > Menuridae > Atrichornis > Atrichornis clamosus. The sequence continues at coordinate 28,697 of WBMZ01001595.1, forward strand.
ATTTTGAAAGGGACGTTTTTGATTTCAAAGTCGTACTCGTGAATCCCTTTGGTCGGTCTTCGTGCCAGCAGGATGTCTTGCTGGGAGGGAAGGTAATCCTAAAAAAAAAAACCAAACAAAAAAGAGAGTTTTCCATTAGGATATGGTCACGAGCATGGTCCCAGCTGAGAGCAGCCTGCCGGGGAACAGCACGAGGTTTTCAATAAGAGACACGTGTATGTGTGTTTACGTGCTACCACTGGAGCTTTTGGGGAAAGACCTGGAGTCCAAAGCAGCAAACACACCCAATATTAAATTAAAACATATCCCAGAGACCTGAAGCTCTCCCTTTGCCACATGACAAGGATCCACAAACAACCTGGGATTACTCTATGCTTCACTCATTCTCTTCCCACAGCGCTGGGGACCCACTGGCTGCCAACACTGCAGTGCAGCAAATGGCTTCTAAACCAGATTTATCAAACCAATAACTATGGGATATCCCATTCCAGCTGTGGGCTCTCCATTCCTCCCATTTCTCCTGCATAGTGCACAACTGCTTCCAGAAAAAAACAGCTGCTCCACTAAATAACTTTAAAGCAATCAATTATGCCTGAAAACTAAAACCTAAGTGATTTCCTGTGTTTGTGCCATGGATCTTTTACATCCTGCTGTATCAGTCCACACTGGTGAGCTCACACTGCCTGACTTTGTCCAAAATTTACGTGCAGTGAGCAGAAACTGGGAGCTGGGGACAGCAGCCTCTTCCCAGCAGAACAGCCTGGGGGGCACAGACAGCTGTACTCTGAAGTTCTCCAGCCCACCTTTCCCAAGAATTCAAGAGACTATTTTTTCACTGTTACGTGAACATCATCAACAGATGCAGATGCTACAGGAAGAGGAATTCTTATTAGTCAGCTTTTGACAGCATGGAATTCAAGCCTCGGATTGGGGATTTCTTCATTCCTAGAATTACACTTTTGTCTATGGTCCAAGTCTTTCTGCTATCTGCAAAGTGCATCTCTACCAGACAGCTGTCTGTGCTGGACTTTAAAACCTTGTTGTTCACTTGTTATGGAAACTCTTCCTCGCATTTTTCCAGCATTTCTCACAACTTCAGAGAGCACGAGTTAGGTTTTGGAATTTCAGTCTCTTCGTAAGAAGTAAATGATCTATGATCTTCCTTTCACAGTGCCAGTTCCCAGACTTTGAGCTTTTATAAACATGTGTAAAACCATGGCCCAGGAAGTCTGATTCAACCAGTCAGCTGGGTGGGAGGACAAGCACACAGCTCCATGGCTCCTTCAATACTTGCATCCCAAGTTTAAGGCAACCGGGTAAGTTCAAGGTACAAAAATAAAATTTGAAAATCATTAATTGAGTGCAACATTAGAAAAACTCAAGGATCACTTTGCTCTACTCCAATCTACTCCACTTACATGCTTTATTCCATGTAAGCTCCAAAGTGAAACCAGAGAGAGACGGCTTTGTCTGAACTGCGGGTTCCTTTTTCCGAGCTGCCCATGACTCAGGCACTGATTTTTATCGTGGCACAAATGAAAAAGCAGCTCTGAAGCACAGGCTCCCCACCCTGCAGCCTTTGCTGCAGCACTGTTACACATCCAAACCCCACAGCACCTCAGTCTGCAGGACAGCAGAACTGCTAAAGCAGCATCAAAGTTCTTTCCAAACTGAGCAACAGAGGCTGCCATCCCCTTGTCTGATTAAATGAACAACTTTAAAGGGTGGTAAGACTTTTCTCTTCATTAAATTTTCATGTGTCTTTTCTAATGAAATTGTAGAGAGGAAAACAATCAGCAAAAAACCAATGCAGTGACTGTATCAAATGTCACTGAGTACATTTTGAGCAAAGCTGATGGCAAACATGAAGGCAAGAGGGCCTTAGGTTCAACACTTATTCCAACTTCCAACCAGGAATGTATATTCTTTTGTAGTTCAGGAAGTTAGTCTCAAGTTCTCAGAACAAAACCAAAAGGACTTAGGAAAGCTCAGGAGTGACAGAAATTATTAAATTATGTAAATAAAGAAAACTAATTAAGAGAATAGGCAAAGCCATAGGTACCTTCAGCACCGAAACAAGAGCACAAAGCAAACTCTCCTGGGAGTTGGCCTGTAATGTTTATTCAGTAAAGCTTTCGAGAACAAGGAGCTTACCCCTAGAATTCCTGACAAACTCCCTCTCAAGTACTATTACTCACTGAAAATTCCTTCCACACTTGTAACCACAAAGAGAATCCTTTCAAGTGCTTTCAACTTCCACACGCACAGAAGGCCTATCATGGAACCAGATATCTCTAAGGTCCCTTCCAACTCAAACCATTCCACATTTTACCCTGGCTATTGGCTGCTCTGGTGCAACAGGCAGCAAACGAGGGTTCTGCAAGCTGAGTGTTGGTATCCAGCCATCACCTGGCTACAGGAACCCAAACACAACTCCTATGGAATCTCCCAGAATTTTAATTGTCTTTCTCAAGGACAATTATGCTTCCTCCCTCACGCCCAGATCCTTGGAATACTAGCAGCTTGCCACTTGCTAGCCCCTTTCTCAGTGTTGATCCCATCCTCCATGTTTGAAGACTGCAGCATTAGGTATTTTCCTTGGATGGCACTGAGCATTATTTTCCAAGATCTTTCACTGTTTTGCCACTGTCAATAAGTGGGTTTTTTTCCCCTCAAGCATCCTCATATTGATACTGATTTGAAACATGATAAAACAAGGATTTTTCTACCTCCTCTCCTAAAATTCACAGCAGTCTGTTTCTTCTAAAGGAGTTCTTCTGGTTATCAGTAGCTCTTTAGGCTATCACATCCCTGTTTGCCTAGTTAAAATTACAATTTAAGGAATGACTAAGCTCCAATCCCAACGTGGAAAGCCAAGTCTCTCTGTGAGGTATTTTGAATACATATAGCCTGCACTGGCACTTGAAATAACAACACACAGTTGCAAGGAATCCAGGAGATCCCACGCATGTATGCCTGTCAGATACTCCTATTTTGCTGATCTGATTAAATCTGAACATGAAGTTCTTTTCCCTCAGTGCTGTTATCAGCTCCCTTTTGGCAAGAGGCACGTGAATTGCAGATCTATGTGTTTATAAGTCATTTAGTTGCAAGTCAGCCCAGCTGCATCAGATAAGAACAGTAAAATACTTATATTTACAATTTGGGAAAATAATCATTAGGCAATCTTGCATATAGATAAGAATAAACCAGAAGAACTTATCAAATCTTTCACTAACAAAACTTAGCTGGTACTTTTTTCCTCAAAGATTTTACGTTTTCTACAACAGCAGATCCTGAGGAGTCCCTCTGATTCTCAACACCATTTGGTCCAACTTGAAGCCAGAAAAGCTGTAATTCAGAGCTCAGCATTCCCACAGCAACATCAGACCTGCAGTAAGTGTGTGGATATATCAAAATATTTTACAAAATCAACTAATGAGTAAGTTTTACAATTTAATCAAAGCATGGACCAAAGTTTCTAAATGAAGAACTTTGAAATGCAGCTGCAAAAGTCTACCCAACCGTACTGGGGAAAAACCCAAGCCCTTTGAAACTCAGGTGGCACTGGACTCAAAGACCATGACAGTGGCAGAGTTTAGCAGTTCATTAAAATAAGTGCAGTTCTCTCCTAAGTGCAGGTCTTATGACTCTGAGACCAAATCCAAATTCAGAGAGCAAGTGCTGGGGTTCTCAAGCCAGAGATCTGGGAAGCACAACAACCACCAGTGCTCCAGTTAGAACAATGACAGTTCAAAGTAAAAGAATAGTCTGGCTTAAAATTTAATTTTATCTGTTAAAAAGAAAAATGAAATTAAGCATGATGTAACAGGGCTCAACTGAAGTGGTTTGAGTGCCTTCATTTGTTAGCCATCAGCTGGAAATGACCATGGAGAAACTGCCTCCTCATTATTCAAGTGGTAACTAACAGTTCTATTAAAAAGTGTTCTACAGAAATTTCAGCTTTTTCCCCAGAGGAAACAGATTTTATTCTTTACTGAATTTATGTTAAAGCAGATACTACTGGCAGGTGCCACTGACCTGTGACTGATTTAACTCAGAGTTCCTAACTGGATACCTAAACAAAACCCAGTTGGTTTTGGATATCATTTAGTGTTGAAGTGCTACTTTAACAGTCTTCTGACTGGACAAGCATTTGTAACATGTTTTTTGTTCAAATTTTGACAGAGGTTTTATTTTCAGAAAGTCTCCTGACCCTTGCATTGCCCCGTGGTTTTGACATGTCAGTGATGAACTGCTGAGATAATGCAACAGCCAACGTTAACTGAAGATAAAGTTATTGGAGTAGACACTAATTACATGTCATCTATTTAAAACCCACAGATCACAAAGACTACTTAGAACTCAGGACAGGAAAGAAAAATAAAAAAGGACTTACTTGTTCTCCAAGTTTATCCAAGTTGTCCAAGAAATACTTTACAGATTCCCCCTAAAAACAAATCAAACAGTTATTTAAATAAGCGATGTACTTGATCCCAGTAGTTTACATTCTAAAGTCCAGATAATTTATCGAAACCTACATTTAAGTGTTGTAAGCTTTTATCACTGCCATTTTTAAAAGCAGCTATCCTAAGAACACAACTGGTGATTTATTCTTAGGACAGTTAATATTTAAGCTTAAAAGCACAAGAAGATACATTTATAATAGTTACATTCTTTCCAAGTTTAGACTTGATAAATAAATCCAAGTGTTATCCACAGGGAGCATCAATGAAGCAGCCACACCTTCTTTATGAAAAGAAACATTCAATTCCTCTAAGGCTTTGCAAGAGGCTGCACACACAGACATTCACATACAGGAATTAATCACTGGAGGAAATTCATTTGTAACTGCAGAGCCACAGGACCCGTTCCCACAGGTACTTCCCTGGAGCACAGGGAATGAGGAGCAGAACAGAAGATGAGAAACCACAACGGACAAAGTGTTTTACTCAAGTTTCCCATCACACACCAAGCTGGACCAGAACTTCTTACTCTGGGAGTGATGAGGGGATGATGTATATAGTGCTGTACTACTATATAGAGGTGAGCCAGGTTATCTTCTGGATTCAAGGCATCACTGTCCTGGCACAGAGTACCTGCAGCTTTTAACCCCTCCAGTAACGCAGAACTAAAGGTTTTTTCACGGTACACCTGAACCACAGTCAACCCTGCAGAACTCCGACAGGGTGCTGGGATTAAGGAGGAATTCTTACATGGATACTGCTGCACCTGAGTTCACTTGCAGTAGGAATTTACTGATGGAATTCACTGCAGAGGAAAGCACCTTTTTAGGGTTCTCAGCACCCTCACAGAAGCACAAATATGCTTATTTTGAAAGCTCTTGGTTACCAGCTGTAACTTATTTGTTTATTTTACAGTAAGTGCAGAAAAGAAACCATCTGTGTTTTCACTCTGCACGTGAAACAGCAAGAATTCTGACTGAGTTATCTTGATGAGAAAATGAAGCAGCATCCAAGGCTGGGGTGACTACACCTAATCCAGACAAGTGAATTAGGACATGAGTTACACCCTGATAATGACATCCCCTCACTTCAATCTGAACTCTGCAAACTTATCTAGGAAGAGTATCAAACCTCACTACTCAACTGTGCCATCTAAGCAGCTACCCAGAGGAGAGAAATAACACACCAAAAAGGGTTCTGGCAGACACACAAGCAAGGTACTTTTGCAAGTTTTCCGGGTACTAAAATAAGTTACATAATACAAGTGGATGCCACACCTTTAAGTGTGCAATTTGAACATCAACTTTTAATGAGGCAAGACTGGGACTCTGGTTGAAACATGCCTCGTGCTCGACACACCTACAGGGCAAGAGTCCAATCCTCTACTACCTGATTTTACCTGCTCTTTGGCTCACCTGTCCTGATTTTCTCGGGGGTGGCGAACTGCAGCAGTAACACCGTTTTAGTGGCACACACAACTACTGCCTGCAATGACAGCAGTACTGCACACTTACATCTTTTCAGCATCCATTCTAGCCTCAGTCCTCTAAGGATGGTGTACAGGGAAGAGAGCATTACTATTTCACAGAAAATAAACAACCCTGATGCACAAATCCATCCAGCTTCCCAAGCTGGTGTAACAGGATCAGAATTCAGACCATCCAAGTGCTAAACCCACTGTCTGTAGCTGAGTATTAAGGCAAAAGAAAATTTAAAGGCAGATTGAATTTCTTTTTTAGGTGCCAATAGGAGCTGGCAACCTTCCCTACCCCACAGGCCTGGCTACATACCAATCAGCCAGATTTCAGACTCAGTAAGTGAAGGTATTTATTCTAAAATACCTGGGCCTCAGAGGCTGTAAGTATTTGTGTGTGTGTGCATGCAAACATGCATTTTAATCTTAGGCTGCTTTTTTTTATACTAGTTACAGCAATACCTACTCCCTAAAGAAGCATTACCTCTGCAGTTAATGTGTAAATGACTACCTCTCTTAAATCCCAGGGCTTGCTGCTACTGCAATGGATCAAGCAGTTGGAGCAGACAAGCAAACCACAGCCTGGAAAGGTCACAGAATATCCCCAGAAGCAGCTTTCCAAAAGAGGGGATTTCCTGAAATCACAAATGCAAAACACATAGGCCTGCAGCGACTGCAAGACTCCGGAGCCACACGTCCAACAGCAAAGTCACTGCCAGGGAACACTGAGATGCCAGTTCCTGCGCTGTCACCTAGCAGAGCCAGTGGCAGACAAACATCGAGGTGGCCATGCTGAAACTCGAGAGATTGAACTACTCAATCAATCAGTTACAAGCAAAACACAGATAATAAAGCAGGGACATTCCAGCTTCCCTCCTCCACATCACCGGCTCAGCCGATGGCTTCTCCCGTCAGGAAAATGTGTTCAGACAACAAATCCAACACAGCAAGTGCTGGCAACATGACTTAACTATGTATCTAAGGATAAAAATTGTTCCATCACTGGCTTTTACCAATTTGCTTGGCATCCAGAACCCAGAACAGCTTCAAACTCACCATCTGTTCTTCCACCCCACTCCAGCCACTCCTCCACATCACGCAGTACCAAGTCAGGGCCACGAATATTGGTAATTTTCTATCTGCCCCAGACGTGTTCGTATCAGCAGGCTGAGCTCTGATAACTGCAGACACTCTTAAATAGCAAACTACCTCCCTGAACAGATGATTATCAGAATGCACTACTGGAGAACCAGAGTTTTGACCCATTTAAATGAGCTTCAAAGAGGCAGCATTACAAAGCAGCCCAACAAGGCCTTCAGTCCCTTTCCAAAGGGTGAGGCTATGTATTTAATGCAATAATGAAGAGGAACACACTGAAACACTCAGCACACAACAACCAAGGAAAGTCTCAATGCCACCTATTTTTAAAAATCAATGCGAAAAGGATCCATTCACATCCCTCTACAGCAACAGCTCCAAAGAGAGCTTCTGTGTTAGACTGTTTTTTCTTGGCAGATGGAGAACTAGATCTCACTCAGTAAATCCATGACAGTGACCATATTTAAATGACTGTATTCAACAGCTGTCATCTAAAATTTCCCTTTCGACAAACTGTAAACCCTCTGGTTTACTCAAGATGACTAGAAAAAAGAAACTGGGCTTCCCCTCTCTGCCGCACTAACTCCAGTGTGGCTCACCATGTCCAGCCCCGCCACGTGGCAGGTCAGCAGTCCATGTGTGGGTGTCACGCCACAGACGAGCCACACCAAGGACAAAATCCAGACAGAACTGAGAAACTGAAGCATCCACCTCCATTAAAAAACCACAGGTCCCCATCACATTCCTGACCTCACAACCCCTGTCCCGTGAGCACACAGGACGGAAATTTAAAGATTAGCTAAAAATATAGAGTGATGTCCCCAGCACAGGAAGGACCTTGACCTGCTGGAGGGAGTCCAGAGGAGGCCAACAAGCTGATTAGAGGGATGGAGCACCTCTTCTTTGAGGAAAGGCTGAGAGAATTGGGATTGTTCAGCCTGGAAAAAGAGAAGACTTCGGGGTGACCCAATTGTGGCCTTCCAATACCCGAAGGGAACCTCCAAGCAGGATGGAGACAGACTCTTTACAAGGGTCTGGAGTGACAGAACAAGGGGCAACGGCTGCACTCTGACAGAAAGTAGGTTTAGATTGGTGACTAGAAAGAAATTCTTTACCTTGAGGTTTGTGTGGCACTGGCACAGGTTGCCCAGAGAAGTTGTGGATGCTGCATCCCTGAAAATGTTCAAGGCCAGGTGGAAGGGGCTTGGAGCAACCTGGTCTAGCGGAAGGTGTCCCTCCAAACCATTCCATGGTTCTATGTGATAGTCTTAAACTAGTCACAGATGAACCTTCTTTTTTAAATGCAGATGAACTCCGTAAAGTAACTTTTACAGTTGAGCAGCCTGGCAATGCAGATCTCTGAAGGTCAGCAATGAGCTGTGACACTGCAGGAACCAATCATCCCATGGAGCCCAACTCATCCCCTGCCCAATTCCCTCTACTGCACTTCAAGGACAGCCCAAAGATGCCAAAACAAGTGACAAAATCAAACACAGGCCTGGGCACGTGTCTCACAGGAATAGTGATGTACTGCAATAAAGGAAACTCCTTGAGCACACCCCACTACAACAGAGTCAATAACCTACACATCAGCTTCAAAGACCTTCCAGTGTTACGTGTGTGCTTTGCTTGTTTTAAACATTAGATCAGGTTATCAGATTTTAAGCAGTCCCTTTTGAATGCTTGAGGAAGATGCCCTTTTCTGTTCAGATGGAATACACACGTCTCAGCTGCAGCCCTTCAGCCTCCTCCTGATTCAGAAATGCATGTAAACCACAGGAAGTTGACTGTTAAACAACTTTATTCATAACTGTCAAGTATTCCATTTTCAAAAAAGTTTGAGTCAAACCAGCCTGTGTCTCCTGGAGCCTTGTGATCCTCACTGAGAGAGCCAAGTCAGTTTATCAGAAATGTACAAGAAAACACACCAAAATCTTACTCCTATCAAGGTGCTTGATGTTACCACAACAGCTTCCCCCACAACACTGAACTTATTTTAACTACTTGTTAAATGAAATATCTCCAGTTTTATAATTCATTCTTTCTACAAAGATTGATCATTTATTTCTAAGCCAACACCTGCTGGTGTGGTCATCAGTAAACCAGAGCAGGTATCTTCTATAAACAAAACACAGCACAGAGAAAGCTCACTGTCTACTTAGTGCCTAAAGCAAAGTAACCACAAAAATATTTTTTGGGGAGGGGAAAAAAAAAAAAGGCTACATGAAATACACACCAGATGAACACATCTTTTAAACTCAGGAAGTGGCACCAATTTATTTGGTTTCCATGAAAACAATGTCAGCAATCTAAATATGATTTGTTGAAACCTTAGCATAGCCAAATGGCTTTTTAGCTGTTCTAGGGGATCAGGGACACTACATTTTTTCCACTAGCAATTGCTTTAAAAAGAAAAGGAGATAGAGAAAAAGCATCAAATAAAGATTTAGTCATCACAAGGTTTAAAGAAAGAAACAATTTATCAAGCCATCTAGGTTTGGCTGCAAGTTCAGTGGAACATACTGAACTGACAAGGCTTATTAAGTATCTGAAATAATAAATCAGATATTTTAAGAAAACAGGAGATATAACTTAGTAACTCTATATCAGTGTTTTAAGAGCCACCAAACATTTTCTCTTCCTGACCTTACTTGAATTTCTTGGAAAAGAGAAACAAATATTTCCTATCTGATTTAATTAAAAACCCACAAAAACACAACAAACAAAAACACCACCAAAAAAACCCATTTTTTACAAGCCTAGTTTAGGATAAGAACAGGTAACTACGATGCTTTTAGGCTCGTGTGTACATGCCTAAATATGCAAACCAAACCATAACATTGGAAAATCAGCTTGAATGAAGATGATGGAGAAATAATCAGAGCCTGAAAATTCTGCATTTTACAGCACCCTAGCAATGCTTATAGCACCCACTTCATTATGTACAGAGGTTCTTTTCTGTTAGAGGCTTAATCCAGGCAAATCCATGTCAGAGGATTTTGGCAAAGAATCTCTAAAAACCTTTATTTCCTTGCCATCCCATCCTAAGCTGATTCAAAAGAAGACTGACTGCAAATCAATGCTGCTGCCTCTGAAGTTTCACCAGATGTCTTCTGAAATGACAGTAATAAACACAGGGATAATGAATGGAGAAACGTTCCAATCAAGTCAATCAATGCAGATTTCCAGTGGGAGGGAGATTAGAGAGCACAACCTCCTCCACCCAAACAGGGGATGTCTGTAACACCACACAAAAGAGGGAGATGATCCAGATGATATATTTATGCTCTGAATGCATATCCTAATTATATTAATGAGCTCAAATCCACAACTGTCTTGATTGTTAGACCAGCAGGTCTAACCAAGTCTCATGTCGAGACATTGAACTGGTTTGGTTTCTTTTACTGGTCTCAGACTTGGAGGTAAATAAAATAATCTTGGTTCCTTCACAGCTTTCAGGTTTCTACAATTCCTCTTACCAGTCACTCCTCCCAGTGCTTTCTGAAGAGGATTCCTCTTTCAAACATGCCCCAGTTAACAAAGTAGGACAAAACTTCCCCAAATTCATACCTTTAACTGGTTTACTGAAGGAACTAAACTTTAAAAATGTACTTTTCCTATTTTATAGCAGCAATCCAGCAACTTAATTGGTATCTCCTAAGGTGAGGGGAAACATTTATTTCTGCATTGCTACTCCACGCTCTAACACTTGATATAACACTCTCTCTTCAAGCAGATTAGCAGCATTTTGAGAGTTTACAATAAGCATCTACAATAACTAATTTTAAGTAAGGGTGCTGAAGGTATTTGGAGAAAAGTGTCGAGGTAAGCAATAGTAGATTTACTTACCACACTGTAAATCTGGGTCAAAACATTTGAGTGTGCACTAACACAAAACACATTTCCCTGCAAGAGGTCTCCTTTCTCTAAATGTTAATTATGGCCAAAGTTGTGTTAAAACCAGGACAAACCACCAAAGCAGAGCAGTCCCCAATTATGTCTACATTACTGTGGCCATGTGCAGAGCAGCCAACTGCTCCGTGTGAAACTAATCCCAAACTCCCCCAAAGAGAAGGGCAAACTGCTGGAAAATGGCACTGCTGCCTGTGGAAGCATGAATGGACCAGTTTTAAATGGGCTGAAGCACAGATTGTGTCAAGACCAAGTATCTCAGATCTCCCAGCTTCTTTCTCTCCAGCTCAACCATTTGAATAGTCATTTAAACCTGATCTGCCTACTTTCAAAGATAAAATTCAGTACACTGAGATTAATTCCTGTTCCTTTACAAGACCAGAGAGTTCAGACACAGGCTCCAGTTGCTGATAGAGTACAAAATAATGCTGCTCCTCACCAAACACATCACATCTGCGTCACAGCTCATCCCAGCTCTGAGGGCACAAAGCTATTTCCCCTTTTCAGCTCTTGCTGCGTGCGGCTCGAGCCGTGTTTGCCTTTTTTCAAAGCCATCAGAACTGCGTCACGCGGGGTAGAAGTGAAACCTGTCTCGTGTTTGGTCACACAAATGGAGTATCTGTCCTAAAAATAAAGGAAAGGTTCAAGTCCTGACTCACGGAAGCCATCTTTTGTGAAACTTTTAGGTAGCAGGGCAGAATTTGTGTTTGGAACAGCTGGATCACATTGGTTGGAAGGTGCTCAATTCCAAAAGCACCAAGGGAGGAGTCACACCAAGTTGATTTCATGATTGACATTTTTATCTTGCATAACAGTATTAACAAAGAAAGGTGAAGGGGTTTAAGGAAGGGTTTAACCCAATAATATCCCTTTAATCTATTATCCCCTATTTACTGTGCAATCCAATTAATCCATAGTTCTCAAAATGTGGATAACTAATGGAAGAGGACAGAGCACGCCAACCTGAGGTCCTGCTCTCTGATGCCCCAGCAGCACCTGCAAGCTGCTGGGACCTGGGAACATCTGCCACAACCCCAGAGTGACAGAAGGGATGTCACCAAGCCACGCCAAGTCAGGCTGGAACTAAATACTCCAAACAAGACTCCAGCATCAGCTGCTGCTCCTTTTAGAGCCCAGTTCAGCACTGCTCTCCCTTGCAAGTGCCTGACTCTCACAACTCACACTCGGATTTTCTCCCATCAGAAGAGCATTTCCACAGTTTCATATATAACATGCCATTCCAATTAAACTCATTAAAACACTATTAAACTCTAAAAAGAACTTAATCTTCATACTAGTATACCACAGAGCAAACTGTTCCAGTTTGCAATTATTTTCCTAAGAGGGAAAAAATCCGTTTCATTTTTCCTAGGTATCCCTCCCCTCTCCTGGAGGAATTTAATTGTCAGATTCTTAACAAGACTTGCTTAAAAATATGCAAATTCACTACAGCTTTTAGGTATGAAATAACATTCCATTAAAGCCCACAAAACTACAATTTCTTCCACATCAGGCACTCTGTTATCTTATTTCTATTGCTTGGAAACCAGGATGTGACATATTCTAGAAACAGCAGAGACTCCTTCCAGCCATTAAAAACCCTAAGAGTGCACAGCATTTTTCCTGGTGTGAAGAAATCCTTCCCTGTGAGGGTGCTGAGGCCCTGGCACAGGTTGCCCAGAGAAGCTGTGGCTGCCCCATCCCTGGAAGTGTCCAAGGCCAGGTTGGACGGGGCTTGGAGCACCCTGGGACAGTGGGAGGTGTCCCTGCCCATGGCAGGGGGTGGAACAAAATGAGCTTTAAGGTTCCTGCCAACCCAAACCATTCTGTGATTCTGTAATTTTCCTTAGGATCACAATGCATTGAAATAGGAAGCGAACTCAAGGTTGTTGCAGCCCCTCCTGGACATCAGAGCCAGGTTAAGGAGCACATGAACTGGCACATGGGACACATCACGCACCCAGACCATCCAACCAAAAGGCTGTTATTTGCCAGAACCTGAACAGAAATTAATCCATGAAAGCAAGGATCAGGTGCACTTTGTTGCTTCAGAGATCTTTTTACCCTCTCCCTAAATATTTACAATCCAAACGNGAGCACCCTGGTGGGGGGTGTCCCTGCCCATGGCAGGGGGTGGAACAAAATGAGCTTTAAGGTTCCTGCCAACCCAAACCATTCTGTGATTCTGTAATTTTCCTTAGGATCACAATGCATTGAAATAGGAAGCGAACTCAAGGTTGTTGCAGCCCCTCCTGGACATCAGAGCCAGGTTAAGGAACACATGAACTGGCACATGGGACACATCACGCACCCAGACCATCCAACCAAAAGGCTGTTATTTGCCAGAACCTGAACAGAAATTAATCCATGAAAGCAAGGATCAGGTGCACTTTGTTGCTTCAGAGATCTTTTTACCCTCTCCCTAAATATTTACAATCCAAACGCCCCTTCCAGAAAGTTTACTTTAGGAAAGACACCAATATTTTGCAGAAGATTTTCAAATTTCATTGATGCAGCAAATCTTCCAAGTCACAGAACACACAGACCTAGAAATCCTACAAAAACATGCACTGACCAAGGAGAAACTGCCACCTCCCAGTCACTATTTACACTCTGGGAAGCATCTATATAAACCTCAGATGTTTTGCACACAAAACAGACTGGAACCAGACTGTAAACATTTGCTCTTCTTTCAGAGCACTGACCCACTGGCTCCATGACTTCATGTGTTTGCAGCTCCAACTGCATTTAATCTAACGCTGGAGCAGTGGTGAGTCTGCAGATCTGCCATCCATCATTTAGAGCTTTACTTGCTTCCAAGTTGTAAAAGACCAGCAAAGGCTCCCAAAAACATGACAAATATTTGGCATGTGGAAATGCATCAGCCTTAAAAGTGGCCATACCAAACTTGAAGATGCTTGAAAAGTCCATTATTGCATAAACTCTCCACTAAATCACAACATTTCAAAATCAGAGCCCTGAACTGGATCCCAATGCATTTCTCTAAGATTCAGTTTTAAAGGACATTTGGTTCCTATTTCAGCCTCATGAGAAATCCAGATGACCAAATGCTTTTTAGTTCCTTCCTCTGTCTCAATTAGAAGAATCCATTTCAATTAAGTTCTGGTATTTCTGTTTGCAGATGGTGATGCACTCATAAACCAGCTCTTGTTCCCAGCTATCTGACAAGATTCTGTGATAATGTACTGGGTCCTGTGAAAAATCTACCTGCACTATTAGCTGAATATTGGCATTTTTAAAACTTACTAAAAGCTGTGTCCAAAAGAACTCAAAGTAACGGTAAAGTACATAAAACTCCCTAAAAAGCAGCAATATCCAACAGGCTGCAAACATTTCATATCACTTGTAGAATTTCATACTATAAATTAACTAAAACTAGCAAAAAATGTAAATTAATTACTAGAGCAACTATATAACTGTTTGCTAGTGGAAACAGTTAAAGGTCCCCATACCACCCACATGTAAAATTTTAGTTATCACCCTGCATTATGGTTTTTTACCCACAATTTTATGTAGGTATTTTGAAATACAGATGATATCAGTGCACTGTGTTTCCACGCCTGGAAATTCTGCATCCTCTTTATTTGGTCACCAGTGAGTGATCAAATACCATCATGTGCCCAGAAAGAGAAGTGCTCCCAGGCAGGCTGCTGAGATCCCATCATTTTGTTTAAAATAATTTCCCCAGCTTCTTTAAACAAAGGAAAAAGAAACAGAAACTCCTGTGGGATTACACATTCCTGTAGCCCTTGTCCATAAAAAGAATTTGGGGTCTTTTCAATTCCTTGGTTAAGTCTCAGATGAGGAGCATGCTACACAACGGAGAGATGTGCAACATGGTACAGAGAATTGAGAGCTGTAAAAGGCAGCTCACTCCCTGTTACAGCCCAAACATTTTCTTCTCTGAAATAGTTCAAGTTGTCAGTTACTGTGATGATAATTCAGGGTGTTTTCTGTATGTCAAATTCCTCAACTTTTCCAGCTGTTTTACCTGATGTTTCCTGCTTATGAAGACCTGCAAGTGGAGAAGATACTGGAAGTAATTTAGGAGCTTTAGCTGCTGATGTAGCCTTAAACATTTTCTTTATCACTATTTAAATTTGACCCATCAGGCAACTCTAGGATAAAATATAAGTAGGTTGATCTTCAGGATTATTCAGATTTTTATTTGGATTAAATACATATATAGTTTGAAGCTGCCATGTTAACTAGTATTGTGTTCTATGACCCACTTTTCACCTTTAAGATATAAATAAAGGCCTCATATTCCAGAGATACCACTTGGTCTCAGGGGGCCTCCATCAGCACTGTGAGTTCTGCAAAAGGGCAGGTTCTGCACCCTCTGAACTTCTCAACTGAATTGTGATAAATTCAGACACCAAAGACAAAAGTGCCAGTAGACACAATGCTGGCACAGAGATTATCTTGCTTTGCCACTAGCACAGTTTTCTATTGCTTTTCTTACATACTCACGATAGCTGCACTTGGGTTTTCTCACATTTTCTTAAGCAACTTCCTCAGCTACCACTAGCTGAAGTTTCCTACCCCTGTGCTAGTTCTCTGTAAGAGGTGCAGCTTGAACTCAGAAAATATCAAAGCATTTACCATTAACTGAAGTTTAGGACAATAAAGAGCCAAAACAGTCATACAATACAACCTCAGTGTAACATGCTCAGTGAGAGCAGACTTAACCAGCCTCTAAAGCTCAAGTCTTGTTACAGTAAACTCAAACTAAGGGACAGCAGCACAAATCAACACTGCCCCTGGCATGGCACCTTAATCCTGAAGGATTCCATATTTACACATGAAAAAGACCACTCTATATTCTTTGCCTCAGGTGCAAAATATGGACATGGAAGCTCACACTACATTCATACCACAAGTTTTGCCAGCACGGAGATTTGCTGACAGCTACAAATGCTGGGACTGTGTAGGGTTTGTGTTTAGGAAGTCATTTCTAACTGGACAGAGAACGGTGCAGCCATTGCTGTGTTTCAATTCCAAAGGCTGTAAGGAGACAGCTCTACAGGTACCAACATGCAGCACCTTGCAGGTGAGCAGTGAGAACGTTTGTACCAAGGGCTCACGTTACACTGTGCACAGCAGAAGCAGCAAAACCTCCTCTAACAAACCTGCAGAGATTTAAAACAATCTGCTGAGAAGGGGTTCACACACTCAAGATGTGAGGATTCATTTTGAATCTTGTATTTTGTATTTATTTAATCAAGGTTCAGTCATAGAAATCCAATTTTTTGCAAGAAGTAGGTCACCTTTCAGTCTTCTGCAACAAAATGTTTAGGAAACTAAGGCACATGACTATCAACACAACACAGCCTGCTGGAGACAGAATATGTATAAGAACACATCCCTCTGCTCCCACACTGCATTGTGCAAGGCTGCATTTTAAAAGCAGTGATTGCCCATACACAGATCACAGAATCCCAGAATGGTGTGGGTTGGAAGAGACCTTAAAAATCTTCTTGTTCCAACCCCCTGCCATGGGCAGGGACCCCTTCCACTAGACCAGGTTACTCAGTATTTGGATTGAGTTTGAATTAAGAATTCTATCCTCAGAGGTTGCACTGAAACCACGCAGAAAAGATATACCAAGTGCAGCACACTGGACTCCAAGAGGTTGCCAGCATTCCTGGTTGGAAGACAACTCATCCTGCTTCTGTCTGGCACATGTGTGCTGGGATAACCTGTCCACATGAAGACAGCTCCTACTGAAAGGCCTTTCAATTCCAGAACCACATTTGTGCTTAATAAGAACAAAAAAAAAAAAGAAAAAAAGAAAAATAGCAACATCCTGGAAAAAATATGGCCAAGATGTTCTCCAGTAAAACTAAACCAGCATCAACTGGCAATACAAAACCAGTCCACTCTCCAAACACTGAATATCTTGCTGCTAACAAGAAAAGTCAGTAGGCAGGAAAGGAAGAGTGGTGGAAAGGGAAGAAGGCAGTCCCAGAAACAGCATTTCAACTTAAGAGGCTGAAACAGAGATCCTAATCCCAACTTGGAAAATGATAAAAAATGGCACTTTGTGTTAAATTAGTATAAAAGCTGAGCTGAAGATCATTCAGCTCAACTGAAATATTACAGTCAATTCCCACTACCAAAACACTGGCACACACTGAAGGGTTTTGGCCACAAACCTGGAATAAGGACACTCAAGCCTCTACTGCTGGACTCTAGAGTTAATCCCTACATGGAGTCTTATTAATACCAACTCAAAGCCAGCATTATCTTGTCATTGAGGCAGAAAAAACAGCAAATCCTCAAGAAATCCAAGTCTCTTTGGAGGATCTGAATGACTCATTTTTAAGTATAAATTTGTAAAGCACTTTTCTTTCCATAGTTATAGCAACAATCTTTTGATAAATCCCTTTCACATAAAGGCCAAGAGATGACAAGCAGCCCTTTCCAAGGGCTTTAAGGAGTCATGCTCACTTTATACAAGCCATCCTGTGATCTGATGTTTGGCAGAGTATTGATTGGGGAAAGAGGGAAAAAACAGTTCGTATTTCAACACATATAAAGCAGCAGCTTTTTGGGTTTCCACACAGAAATTTAAGCAATATTCAGTGTAATTACAACATTGTATTTCAGTAAACTAACTCTGAATTATGTGATTAAGTGCCCAAACAGTCAATGTTTAGAGAAATGCCAGGTGACTGGACCTCATGTCTGTAATGAAGATTCTCCTGTCAGTCTCAGAAACTTTCTCCCAACAGTTTATGCACTCAAACATGTCCCAATAGAAGCATCACCTGCACCCTTCAAGCAGAAACAGCCTGGGGCAAGTGAACATGCAATCCCAGATCCAAGAGGAGATCCAAGGGGAAAGCCATGACTACTTCCCAACTTGGAGGTGTGGGGAGGTTGCAGGGATGAACACTGGGAGGAAAATCAACACATTACAGAATGCACAAGCTGCTGAAAGGCTTCTGAAAGTCAGTGTCACAAACGTGGTGTAGACACTGTAAGGAATAACAGGTAAGAAACTCTTCTTGTGCTCTACACTTGTGACTTCAGAGGGACACTGCACTCTGACCTCACAGCTGTTCCGTAAGATGGGCACCCACCCTCCAAAAGGGGAAGATCTCAACATCTGGCAACCCAGTCTGGCTTTACACACAACTGACCTCCGCAGGAGCACCTTTCAAGATGTGTTGCCTGTGCACCTGAAAGAACATTAAACTTTCCTAATACTCTGCAGTGTTCACTGAGGACTCATCATTTCAGCAGAGCTTAATGTTCTTGTGTGTACAACAGCCCCACTAATATTCAGACAGAAGCCTGAAAAGCCCACCCAGAATAAAATAAAATACAATACAATCTCCCAGTAAACTGAACAATACTTGCCAAAAATACTAGTCTGCAACAGAAAAGTGCTACATGGAAGCAGCAGCAAAACTATCACGGTAACTTCAAGTGGAACACGCCTTTTCCTGTCTTCTGTAATCTGATCTAGCACTTGCAGACATGTCACAGAGCTAGTCATGATCCAGAAGTAAGTACATATCCTATGATCCTTACTGTATCATCTGTGTCTGCAGCTCTATGCAAATATGGACAAAAATAAAGTGTCATCTCTGCCCCTGCAGTTTTCTTTATGTTGGGCATAAAAAAACTCAACAACATTCAGTGTCACGTGCAAGTAGGGCAAAAAGTATATCTGTCTGAAGATCAACAACTGCTAGTAGCAAACATCCAAACCCACGCAAAAGTCACCTTTAAGAACAAACCCTGAACACATTCAAAGCTTTTCATGCATCTGAGCAGCTCAGCTCTCATCCCACTCTTCCATTCTCAGAGAAGGAGGAGACTCCTGGAGCACACTTCAAAATGCTTCTCTGTTAAAGGCTCTCACAGCAAGTTCAAGGTATGGCTGATGGGAGAGCAAGGCTGCTCTTACTCACAAGTGCCTCACAATACACAGCACCAAACACTGCTCAGCTGCCAGTGCCTCGGAGCGAACCTCCGTGAGAACAGCAAACCAGGACAGCCACACACTGAACAGCTCACCAGAGTAAACAGAGCAGCTAGCAAATGCCTAGGTAAATCAGTTTGCATGCTGCAGAATTAACATAATGGCTGTGTTTATCCAAGTCACTTCAGGAGATTTTTAGCGGAAATCAAGTAGCGAAGAGAAATGTGAAATGTTAATGAGGTGGCAGAAGGTGTTGGGCTGATTCACTCTGTAACTCACCCGTGTCAGCCACCTGACAAGAGGCCACGGGAGAAACAAGGCTGGTGGTTGATGGAGAGAAAGCCTGAGGATGACCAGAATCTCAAGTCTAAGTTATAGAACAGCCTAAGCTACAGAGCCAGGACAGTCTGCAGTGAACTGTGTTAGTGGAACAATCACCTGAGTGAGTCTGGTTTGTAATAAAATGTGAGGGATTATAATGTTAACCACCTGTGAAGTACTGAAGTGGCACATATTGCAGTAAGCTGCAATTAGCTCTTTCCAGTTTAAAGCACTACACAAGTGTGACCTAATGAATTTTCATAAATGCTGTTGGTGGTGGCTAGAAGGCCCCTATTTTTATACCAAGGAAAATAAATCATATTGGCCATCCCATGACCACTTGAGTTAACAAAATGAGGAAGGACACTCCAGTGAACCAGGCATGGAAATGCTGATTCTTAATTCCATTAAAATACAACCAAGTTCTGTTTTTTACCCCTCCTATGTTGCTATAAAAAGATCACATTGTTTCCTTAAGCTCCCAGCATCATCTCTGCCAATGTCAGTGAAAGATACTGGAGAACAACGAAAAAAGCAAGAACAGCTCAACAATCTCTCATAAATGTACATATATATTGTGCATATATATTGAAGTTAACCATATACTTGCAGAAACTTCAGTCTAAGGTTGCACTTCCCATCTGCCCAAGCTATAAATGACTCCTACATTACATGCACTTGCTGGCTTTTCTCCACAATTTATATGTAAATTTTGACATTTTTCACTCCTTACCCATCACTGCTCCATTTTTTATTTGCTCACCTCTACCTCTTCCCCAAAGTGCCCTATTCCCATGGCAAACAACCCTTCCCCAGCGTTTCTGCCTGTGCTCTCTTAGTATGAGCCACATTTTTCAGTGCAGTGTCAAATGTGGTCCAGTGAAAGAAGTTAAACTCACTCAACAGTCAAGAAGTTAGAGCATGTACAGTCCCGTAATGCTGCTCTACCATGTCAGTCCCAACACTTTACACTGTTTTTGTGTCACTTTTCCCTCTCTCCTACTCATCTACTGATTGCTGCTATCTCCCCTTTCATCCTATTTTTTTGCCACAAGCAGCTGAACTGGAAGCAGAACAGTACTTTCCTCTTACTCCTCATTCTACAGTGTTAATTTCTTTTAGTGTGGAGCCTTTACTTCAAGAGTCAGTACTCACAGGACTGAACTGTCTGCGTCTCTCCCAACTTCCCCCTGCTCTACCTCCTGACTGGGGCACGCCTGTCACTCCCTCCTTAACCATTTGTGTCCTCCTTCCTTGTTACAGCACAGACCTGAACCGTCTGAGCACTGTCCTGCAAAGCCTGCCAGCAGCTACAGCAAAATCCCACACTGCTTCAGGAGCTTCCCTGGGTTCTGCCGCCCACGTGGAGCTCTGGCAGAACTTAAGCTGAAGCTTACTGGGGTAAAACTGAGACTTCATGCTCAGCCAGCACAGATCACACTGCCTGCACTCAACACAATGACATCATTCAGCTGCCTTTTTTTTTTTCTTCATGTTTATAACTTGGCAAAAATATGTCCAGCTGAGATTCTGAAAGGATTTAGGAAATAAAGTAATATAAGTACAAATAAAGCAGTTACCTTGCTTTCAAAAATGATTAGGATAGTACTCAACTATTAAGAGCACTTAAAAAATATTCTTTAGTTCTGCCTAAAGCACAACACAACACATATATATTTTTGCAGAGAATTACACAGACTTAGGGATTCACAGAAGAAAGCAATAGCTTTTTTTCTTCTGTAAGATTCAGAAGAACAAATTCTTCACATCCCACTCAAAGTGAAACTCTGCACATTTCAGTTATGGAAAGAACCCACTTCGCAGAGACTCAAGACGACAGAACAGTAATAGCTCCCCTTCCTTTGCTACACAGCCTCAAGCCACTAAACATGTTTGACAGAGACAAAACTGTTTTATTTAACAGATTTTAGAGCAGATTCCTCCAGCACAGCAATTATACCACTAGAAGTCACATCTGCACCAGAACTGAAGCTTGACTACAGAAGAGCAATTATTCTTTTATGATCATTTGAAGGTAGAACACAAGGAGCAACAGGTTCTCCTTAGAAACTTATTTACAGAGCTCAGGGCTGGGCTGGGCAGGTGATAGGCCACTGGGGCACCTGCCCATTCTGCAATCTCCAGAAGACATTCCATGATCAGGGCAATACGTATTTATAGAATATTTACACAACCTCTTTAAGTCAGAGTACGATTACACAACCATTCATAATAGCTCAACAGGAGACATCATGAGCTATTGTTTGGATTCACACTAACACAAAGGTTATTTTTAAGACATAAAAACAGAAAGCCACTTAGGTTTGAGAGACCTACAAGAACAGATTTAATCTATTTTAAGGTCCTCAACCCCCACCCCCACAAAACCCTATATGCCACTGACATACACAAGTCTATGAACCAACAAACATCAAATTTAACTTGATTTTTTCATTTGTTTTTGCAGCATTTGCATGGGAACAGAGCGAAGGGACTTCAGCTGTCATAGACAGTTCAAACTCCAGCTGAAGAATCAAGAGGTTTCTTTTTCCTTTCCAACCCCACTACTGAATTGTATACTCCATCTCTATCCTGCTATTAAATTGTATATTCCATCTTCAGCCGAGAACTTCAATGTAACAAAAATCTCATTACATGAGTATTAACACAGACATTCAAAATTAAACAGGAAGTATACAGAGGGAATGTTTGCTAGATTGCTCAAACTGGAATAGAGAAGGGAGTGGTTTTTAAATTCTTCTCATTAACCCATGCATATCTTTTCTTTAAAAAAATCACATTACTATTAAGCCTGCCTTTATTGCAAATCATTTTTTTTTGTTGGTTGGTTTTTTTAAGTTGATGCACCAGTTAACAAAAGGTGGCAATAATCCTACGGTAAAAACGCTGCGCAGGTACCAGCTTTGTTACACAACATAAAAGCCCTCAATACCTCAGCTTTCCCACATATGAAATGAGGACAATTACGTCAGAATCTCTTTGATTATTATTTTTAAAAGGGGTGGAAGTAGCTAAATGCATCTGTGTGCAATACCACAGAGTAACAGTCAACCACTCCAAAATGCTTCAGAGCTGCACGGAGGCGGCTTGCTCAGTGTTTCAGAGAGAAGCAACACAGGAACAAGAATCACACAACTCGTTGAAAGACGCTGAACCCCAAATCTTACCAGCTGGAATTCCCTGCGCCTGTCGTACGCGTGCTGGATGCCACTGTCTGCCCACAGGGCTCGGATGGCTGGCAGGTAGTCCAAAAAAACATTGGTCTCCACCATGCCCTGCACCACGGTGACTGCGCGCGTGTCGAAAGCCATCACCTTGTCCCCGTTACTCTGGTTGGCAGGATCTCCCCAGGGGATATGGAGTTTCTCTCTGGCATCCACAAGGACTCTCACACCTTCAATGACAAGGAAGAGCACTGTGAGCAGAGTTTCTCAGCATCTACTGTTTCACCAGCCTGCAAATCTGCACAGAGGCAAACAATGCACTTACTCTGCACAAAGCTCAATAGGAACATCCACCCATAGGGAATCGGGAAGCTTCCAAAAAATTGACTCAAACCACTGCATTTACAGGTAATTTCAAAACTCAGACATTTGCTATTTGAAGAACATGACCACGATCAACCCATATCATAGTAATACCCACAATGCAATTTAACTCTTTAAAAAGTGTTATTTTTAATTTTAAAATCTCCAATCTGTGCCACCAAACTCTTTCACTTGGCACAAATACAAGACAAGGTATGTTTAAAAGTTTATTTCAAAATATGTTAAACCACTTGACGTCTTGCTTTAAGGTTCTCTAGCCTTTGTGTTCTTATCAACTTGGTATCTAGTTATATCAAATTATAGA
The DNA here is from genome assembly GCA_013400975.1 of Atrichornis clamosus. Taxonomy (NCBI): domain Eukaryota; kingdom Metazoa; phylum Chordata; class Aves; order Passeriformes; family Menuridae; genus Atrichornis; species Atrichornis clamosus. The sequence continues at coordinate 51,798 of WBMZ01001595.1, forward strand.
GAGAATGTCTATCATTGAGAGTGTTTCCAGAGCTGCCTTTAACAATTTCAGTGATATGAAGACATTTACTAGAATAATTGCACTTTCCAAAAGTATGTTTTCACAACTTAAGTGCAGGAGTTGTACCACCTAAAGGCTTCCCTGCACTTTTGTGGTAATTTGGTAAATATTCTCTTGAAGAAAAAGAGTATATTAAACTTCTTTTTAAAGTCCTTCTAAAGGACTTAAACCCACTGTTGATAAGGGAAATGCAGGGAAATTATTTCTAGTACTAAATTTACTGATGAAAATATAAAAAGAAAATTCCAGAAAGAATAAGCAACTGTAAAGGCATGGGAAGGGATATAAGGAAATTAAGATGTGGCAACAAATGACTGTACAGTAACACACTCATTCAGTGCCAAAGTGTTTTGTCAAGGTTCACTCCCTTTCCCTGACTTTTCTATCTGTCAAAAGCAGGTATCTGTCAAATCTACCTGTGACTGCAGGACAAGAGGCTCCAACACAGATGTGCACTTCCTGCATGTATACTTTCACAGAGTACGAAGTACTTTTATTAATAAACTTTAACCTGGTCAACATACATGCTCGTGATTTATACTGCCTTGCTATCAACAGTTTTTTCAGGCTTGATTCATAAGCAGGTTTGTAAAACAATTCTCATTGAGAATCACTGGGTTTTCAGAGGCTGAGGTCTGGCAACACTTTGCTGTTTTGAGAAACTTTAAGGCTTTGTCCAACTATTGCACAGTTCAAACTGAAAACCCAACCAGTGATTTAGGTAAGAGAGAAAGTAAGTGAGGATGACCAGTAAAGTCAGGATGACAGCAGTGAAATCAAGCGTCCACTCCCCTAAACCATGTGTGGAGGTTTTGGCAAAGCATCTATGAAAAGAGGCTCTGCCTGCGGGTTCCTGTTAATTGATGTGTCAGCCGAGTTTCCAACACAACGGCAACGATTCTTGCACTGCAGCGAAATGCTGAGAGCACAGGGCTCGGCTCCTCCTCAGGCACTTCCAGGTGCATCTTCCCCCCATCCATTACCGCTCATTACTGCGATCGCATTACCAGGAAATCACAGAATCACGGAATCAATTAGATTGGAAAAGACCTCTGAGATCATCCAGTCCAACCTATGACCGAACACCACCTTGTCAACCAGACCGTGGCACTAAGTGCCACGTCCAGTTCTTCCTTAAACACCTCCAGGGACAGTGACTCCATCACCTCCCTGGGCAGCCCANATCACCTCCCAGCCCATTCCAGTGTCTGAAGTGAAGAAATTCTTCCTAATGTCCAGCACAAACCTCCTCTGGTGCAGCTTAAGACTGTCTTCTCAACCTGTCGCTGGTGCCCTGGAAGCAAAGCCCGACCCCCACCTGGCTAGACCTTTCAGTGGTTGTACAGAGCGATAAAGTCACCCCTGAGCGTCCTCTTCTGCAGTCTGAGCCCCCCCAGCTCCCTCAGCCGCCCCTTGTGCTCCAGACCCTTCCCCAGCTCTGCCGCCCTTCTCTGGACGCACTCCAGCGAGGGAGCGAAAGGCAAAGCCCGGAACTTCAGGGGCTCAGACCGCTGCTCCCGGGGCCGAGCGCCGGAGCCGCCCCGCGGGCCGCACCCGGGCGGCGCGGTGACAACCCCGCGGGGCCTGAGGGGCTGCGCGCCGGCTCGGTGGAAGGACGAGGCGCCGGGACAGCGCGGGAGGAGGAGGCGGCGGC
>WBMZ01001596.1:0-59755 GCA_013400975.1 Atrichornis clamosus
TTCGAAGCGCCGGGCGGCGGCGGCGCGATGGCGGCGGAGCGGCTGTGGGGAGCGCTGCGCGGGTGGCGGCTGCCAGACTTGGGCGCAGGTGCGGGCCGGGGCCGGGGTTGTGTTGGGGTTGAGGTTCGGGTTGTGTTGGGGTTGAGGTTCGGGTTGTGTTGGGGTTGAGGTTCGGGTTGTGTTGGGGTTCGGGTTGAGATTGGGGCCGGTCTCCCGGTCTCGGTGTCCCGATCTCTGCTCTGGTGTCGCTGTGTCTCCGGGTCTCGGTGTCCGGGTCTCGGTCTCTGTCCCGGTCTCTCTTAGTCCCGATCTCTCTGTGTCTGTTGCTCTGTCCCGGTCCTGTCTCTGTCCCGCTCTCTCTTCCGGTTCCGGTCCCGCTCTCTGTCACGGTGTCTTGGTCTCTGTCACAATCCCGGTCTCTGTCTCTCTGTCCCGGTCTCAGTCTTGGTGTCAGTCTCTGTCCCGGTCTCTCTGTCTTTCGGTGTCTCTGTCCTGGTCCCGGTCTCTGTCTCTTTCTCGTTCTCTCTGTCCCGGTCTCGGTATCTGTCCCCTTCTGTCTGGTCTCTGTCCCGGTCCCGGTCCTGTCCCGGTCCTGCTTCAGTCTCTGCCCCTCGGTCTCTCTGTCCCGGTCCCAGTCCCGGTCCTGCTTCAGTCTCTGCCCCTCGGTCTCTCTGTCCCGGTCCCAGTCCCGGTCCTGCTTCAGTCTCTGCCCCTCGGTCTCTCTGTCCCGGTCCCAGTCCCGGGGTAGGGGCTGTGCCGGACACGGAGGTGCGGGTGACACCAGCGGGAGGCTCCTGACACTGACAGCGGCTGCCCTTGGCGCGCCCGTGTCCCGCTGGATTCGCTGTATTCCATGTTTATTTTGGAGCCTTAATTTGGGTGAAACGCGTGTTTTGGAGAAGTCTCGCACCTGGCGCTTATAAAGACTTTTTTCTCTCAGTGTGGGTGGACGCGGTGTGGGATCTGGATTTCACGGAGACCGAGCCTCTGGATCCCTGGATAGCGGAGCAGATCGCGGCCGAGGGGCTCGAGACCTTTACCTGCCTGTACCGCGCTCTGGCGCCCTTTGCTGCCGGGGACCAGGATAGCAGAGAGGTGACATCACCCGCCCTGGGCTGTGTTCTGCTGAACACAGACCATTTTCTATTTTTCATGTCTGTCTTGCCTTGAAATCCATAAAATATTCAAAGACTGCCCCAAAAATTCTTGTCATGTGTGCCGAGATGCTTCAGAAGGAAGCTATTTCCAAATTTTAGTAATATATTTATAATTAGACGTAGTATTAAATGTATTTAATGTGAAGTATTATGCTTATTTAAACACTTTCTAAAGTGTATAATACATAGTCGCAGTGGCGACTATTAAAATCTGAATAATGGCTGATTTTGGACATCCGTGTTATGACGGGATTTCTCACTATTCCTTGCCTGTTTTGCCTCAGAATATCTGGAGCTTTTTTGCCGAAAACAACGTGTCCCCCCAGGCCCTGGTAGCCGTGCTGCATCACTTTGTGCACGTGGGCCAGCTCAGACGGGCAAAAGCTCAGCAGAGGGTGTTGGGTCTGCACGCGGCCGGGCTCTACTTCCTGCTGCTGGAGATCCCAGGTGAGCCAAGGGAGGTGCCTCCGGCTTGCTGGATACAGCAGAGTTCAGGCAAGGTGGGGTTTACAGCAATTCCAGGTGGAACAAGGGATGGTTGTTGGCTTGGTGTCCCTGAAATCCTCGGGGGCCGAGCTGGGCGTGGTGTGAGCGCTGAGCGGCTGTCACGGGCTGGTGGCAGCTTGGCCTCCTGTCACACGGGGGTTTGGTGGCCTCAGTCCGGGCTGTATCCTGTGACAAGGTGACAGAGGAGCCTGCGTGGTGCACAGAGCAGGAACCACGCAGATCCCTGTGCTTTGACAGTGAAGGCAGAAGGTTATTCCTGTTCTTGCTCTGTAACCGGAGAGGATTCCACTGTGCAGCGCGTTTGGATGGGTTTGTTTGTGAAAACAAAAATATTAAAGTAACCAGCAGCTGGGTGTTTCCAGCAGGTTAGTTCACAGCAGGATCCTTTTGTATTCCAGCATGCTCTGAAGTTTTGCTCATCTTCATTGTGCAGCTGGAAGGGGTCAGCCAGCTGGTGATCCTACTGGAATGTGTCACTGCTGCTGATGCATCAGCCTGCTGCAGTTAACCTTTGTTCAAGCAGTTCTTTATTCTTCCCTTGAACTTCCTTAGATTCTAGGACAATACACGTGGAGAGATCATAAAATCACAGGCTGGTTTGGGTTGGGAGGGACCTTAAAATCATCTCATGCCATGGGCAGGGACACTTTCCACAAGCCCAGCCTTGCCTCAAACACTTCCAGGGATGGGTTATGATGCCCAGATGGTTTGATGCTCTCTGTGTTTTGTCTGGAAGAGGACTGATGTTGCTTTTTCTGGGCAGGCAGCATAGCCAACCAGCTGTTCCATCAAGTGATGTTTGATAAATGTCTTCACACCCTGACAAAATGTTGGCCTCAGGAACTGAGGAAAAGAAAGAAGGCGCACGCTCAGAGCTCTCAGACCAATGCAAGAAGAAATAGAAAGAAAGGGAAACCGTGCAGGAATGACAACTCCAGTGTAAGATGTTTGTGTAATCTCTTCAGATATAAATCTCTGTTAATAAGCAAATTGTCAAGCTGTTTCTCTTTTCCACCAATATAGATAGAAGAGATGTTGGAAGAGGAGGAGGAAGAGGATGGTGAAAATATTTACTTCTCAACAGAAGATCTTCTTCAAGTCCGCAACGCAATCTTCCTCCTTTTGAAAAACTTCTTAAGTTTTCTCCCCAAGTTCTCCCTGAAAGAAAAGCCTCAGTGCATGCAGAACTGCCTGCAGGTAATAAAGATTCAACTTGAGGAACCTTACCTCCCCTAACACAATCTTTTTGGGGATGCAGAGCACTCCACAGGGAGGGGTGGCAGCTCTGCCTTCCATCACTGGTCCCTGGTGAGGGTTACTGGAAATCTGGGAGCAGGGTGCCTGCTCTCTCTTTCTCTCTCATGCTTTAACACTTGCTGGCAAGTGCTGGGTGTTTTGTGCATGGAATCAGAATGGTTTGGGTTGGAAGGGACCTTAAAGCGCATTTTGTTCCACCCCTGCCAGGGGCAGGGACACCTTCCACAAGACCAGGGTGCTCCAAGCCCCGTCCAGCCTGGCCTTGGACACTTCCAGGGATGTGGCAGCCACAGCTTGTTCTGAGGTGCTTAACCCTCACAAAGGGGGAGCTTCTGGGCTTTGGCCTCTGCTTATGTTCTGCTTCAAGGGAGGTGGTTTGAAAGTTAATCCCAGTGGTGTGACCCCCTGACACCCCAGCAGCCCTGCACATCCTCCCCTCAGGTGACTGAGCTCAGCTTGGCTTCTTTCCCTTGCAGGTCTTTGTTGAAATGACAAGCTTTGAGCCAGTGGTCCACGAGTTCAAGTTTTCATCAACAATGTGAGCAAATTTTTCATTTTTCTTTGTTTATGCAATGCTTTGAACAAGTAAAGCCCTCAGTGCTTGTGTTACTGTCCTGTTCAGAAAAAAATGAAAGCAACAAATTCTTTCAATATAGGTAATTAGAATGTGTTCCACCTGCTAACATCAAACAGCATCTCCTGAATATTGAATGTTTTCCAGTCAATGAGATCTTTTAGTTGTAATAGTCACAGTAAATATTTCTCTGATGAGAGGGAATGAATTGCTTTGTCTTCTTTTCTTAGGGATGTTAATAAAGCCAAGTACATTCCCGAGCTGGCCTATTATGGATTGCACTTACTGTGTACCCCTCTCCATGGTACAGAAGACAAGGTAACAGTAAAAAAAAACTTCAACGTCCTCACAGCAATATTGCAAAGGAGTGGTTTAATTTCCTTCTCTGTGTGTCATTTTTGCTTGCATGTTTTTTTTTAACTTTTCACATCAGTTTTCCTCTTTGTGCATGTGCAGGTCTTTGCTGGGTCAGAGGAAAGATGTTTTTTTCCACCCCAGTCCTCATTCCCTTTGGCTTGTTTGCTGCTGCGTTTGTGTGCAGTGAATTCCGTGCTCGGGTGACTCCTGTGGCAAATGAGTCAGAAACAGAGGAGAGCTGCAGTGGCAGTAGATCTCTGAATCTTAAAAAAGAGAATTCCAGTTTGCTGTACCTGCCTGGAATGCTGTCATTCCCTGCTAGATGGAGCTCCAGCACTGCCTGGCAGTGTTTGTGGGGTTGAGCTGAGCAGTTCTCTGTGCAGGTGATGCTGAGCAGGGCTGATTCTTGTTCCGTGAATACTCTGTGATCATGGAGCAGCCAGTTCCACCAGGAACTTTCCAGCTTTATTTGGTTAAATTGGCAAGCAGAGCAGCACATCTCCCTCTTATCTGAGTGCTGCTCCTCTGGATGGGGCTGGTGAAGGCTGGGTGTGCCCGTGCTGTGTCTGTGAGTCTGTGTGACCGCCCTGGGCTGGTGCTGAGCCTGCAGGCTGGGTGTCAGCAGCTGTCTAGTCAGGAAATCCTGGAGCTTAGTGCACACTAACCTGGTATTCCTGACTGCCTGCCCAGCTCTAGCAGCCCTAGGCCTGTGTGTTTCTGCCTCCTTGGTTTCTCAGTGCAGCACGAGCTTTTCAGATCTGTTGACATTTGTGGAAACAGGAGGGTGTAGTCACCCCCCTTCCCAGACCTGCCTCATCTTTCCTGCCTCTCCTGTCTGCTCAGGGAATGTCAGGATCATGCAGTGTTCCCAAAAGTGTGGCAGGGAGGCAACTCCCAAAGTTCAAGTGCACGTGGTGATACTAAACGTGCATTTAGTTTAAGCCATCTTCTGTGCAAAACCCAGCAAGTTTCCCCACATTTCCAAATGTTTCTGAGGAATTAAAGTCCACAGTTTTGGAGGGGATCTCTTCATGCTTTCAGAAAGCCCTCCTGAGACCTTGCTGAGGTGAGAACACCACAGCCAGGAAAGATGTTGTGTGTATTTAGAAAGTGCCCTCTTGGAATCATTCTGCTAGGAGTCATGCTTTGACATGTGCTATTGTTTGGTTCTAAGTTCGATTCAGAATTATTTCATGAACCTGGAACGCGTATCCATGGAAAAGGACCTGACAACAACCTTTCCTTTCCAGACTCTCCGGTGTGTCTTCCAGCGACTCCTCAATGTCATTCTGATGGTGGAAAGTGGTGGGGGTTTCAGGCGTGATGCCCTTCCCATCACAGCAGCTGTGACCAGTGCCAGGAATCAGGCTGTAAAATTCATCAGGTGAGCTACAGAGCTCTGGCACTGCCCTTCCTGGGCATGGCTGCTCCTTTCTTCTGGCTTGTCTTCCCTTTGCTGTTGAGTTGATAAAGGGATGAGACAAACTGGCACTGGCTTTGAAGTTGTTTGTGCAAATGAGGCTTAATTAAAATGTCTGGAATGGGAATTTCCTGAACTTGCTGGCAGGGAGGAAAGAAGGTGCTGTTTGACAGGAAAGTTGTGCTGGGTGGAAAGGACCCGTTTTCTGTATTTTCTTTGTGTCAGTTTTGCAGGTCTTGTGTTTTACTACAGAGAATTGTAAAGGAAATGGAAGTTTAACATGGAGCTGATTTCTCCTTAATTCTTTGCTTTCTCCTGCTTAATGATATGTTTTGCCTGTGTTTATTATTCCCTCCGTTGGGCATCCATGTTGTTGGAAAATGTAGTTTGTGCAGAGATCCCCAGACAACACATAAAAGTAGATTGAGAACAAAGAAGCTTTTCATGTTGTCCTTCTACTTGTAGAAAAGTATGGGAAGAAATTATTTTGTGCCTGCAAAGTCTATGCAGGTTATCTGGAAAGTAGGTCTGTAAGGATGGCTCTCTGACCAAATCCTGCTGCACTCATGATTCCAGAATGGCCACTTTTCCTGAGTTTTCAAATGCATTCCGTAAGGGATGTCCTTGGTTTTTCCCTCTGTTACAAAGCAGCCTTATTAAAACCCACTTCCCTTTCTCCTGTGCAGTGCCCTGGTAGATGAGCTGAAAGAAGCTGTTTTTCCTGTCCTCCGAATATTACTCCAACATATCTGTACCAAGGTATGCCACGCTGTGCTGCTTCTTGAGCTGAGGAACTCGTGTGGACGCACTGGAATATCTGTAATAGTTAGGAACTCTGTTTTCACAGTGTTTTGTAAGGAATGAAAAGGTGTGACAGTGAAATAGTGACCGAGGAAGCTGTGATGGTTCTCTCAGCTTTTGCTGAATGTGACCATATCACCTCATTAAATAAAAAACTTCTTATCTTAAGCCCTGAAATGCCTTTCTGGCATCCAGAGCAGAGCACTGAAGCATCACAGGGTGCCACTGCCCTTGTTTTTCAGGTCCCAGACAAGGCTGATTATCGCACCTACGCTGCCCAGGCCCTGGTGACCCTGCTGGATAAACTCCCTTGTGCAGAGTTTGCTGAATTCATTGCTTGGCTTTATAAATACTCACTCACCAAAGTAAGTGCATCTCCTTGATGTTCTTCCAGCATTTTGGAGATGAAGGGTTCAATGAATGCCTCTGTCACTGCTGGTACCCAAAGGCAGGTAAACTCTGTGTTCACTTACATTTTCTGAGCACCCTGTGTGTTCTTTCTTCCACCAGGTCTCCTACAGAGTGTTTGCTCTTGACGTAGCCATAGCTTTGTTGGACATGCCAGAGAGGAGCCCGGACAGCTCCGTGTCCCTGGAGCAGCAGAGGTTTCTAAAGCACAAGTTTTTAGTGCAGGTCATGGTGTTTGGCCGCTGCTCGGACAAAGCCCCCGTGGTCCGGAGCAAAGCTCTGAGCAGCTTTGCCCATTGTCTCGAAATGAAAGCTGCTGCTACCTCGGAGAGCATACAGGACTTACTGCAGAGCTGTAAGTGTGGTGGGTGCATCAGGGAATGAGAATAATTCTTGAGCTTTCCAGGGAATAATTGCTGGGAGGTGGGAGTTTTCAGGAAGTTAAAAATTGGCCCGTGGTGTCCTGATGTATTGTGCCATAATGAGGAGTCATTCACGAGCCTTGTTACTTATGAAGCCTTATATTTGGGAGGGATTTATTCTCGTGTATCAGTTCTAAGGAGATTCCTCCATGAGATCCCTTTGAAGGATGTTTACAGTCAACTGAAATTGCTCATTGGAAAAAAAAAAAAGCAGCAGTTCATTCTTGCCTGACAGCTGATTAGATCTGGAGTTGCCTTTTGCTTGTGCGAAGATGTTCTGTTCGTGACTGGCATTCCGAGCTCCCTCAGGTGTGGTAAAGGCCAGATGGCACGATTCAGAGCCTGCACAGAGCATCCTGCGGTTAGACTGCTTGCCTGAAAAAAAACTTGGAATGACAGAATATCCAGAATTAAAAGACTTCATTTTATTTCCTTTTTGATTTCTCTTTTTTTTGGCAGCCTCTGTCCACACAGTGCTGGAAGCAAACACAAACTCTGCGAGTCTGACAGCCAGTGCAGAAGGTACAGAGTCATTCTTTTCCAGTAAGTCTCAGGCTTTTTTTGGCATGCCTTTACCTAAAAATACACATATCTGTTAAACCTAGGGCATGCACAAGGCTCTCTGGTTAACACTGAGCTATCTTGCTGGGTGAATTTATTATTCTTCAACTTTTATCTTTTCTTTCAGCTATGTCCAACCATCCACTGAAGACCTTACCAACTTTCAAAACTGTAGAGCTGACAGACAGCAGTGACTCTGCTGGGCCTGATGGTATGTCAAAATTAAACCAGCCTTTTCAGATAATCATTAAGAGCCTTAATTGAAATCAGGCTTTTTGAAGTGTTTTCATTGTCCATGTCTCAAAGGAAGTGGAGAGGGCTTTCTGTAGAGCTGTTAAAAAACCCTTAGGGGTGATGAAGGGGGTGGAATTGCCAGCCATAAAGAAGTACTATTTCCACTCAAGTCTGAAAAGTACATTTAATCTTGAAATACTGATGTCCGTTTGTACTAATGTGGTGGCAACACTTGTTGAAAAGCAGGTAATTTATTCTTTCCAAAAAGGAAGGTAATTGATGTGGGATATCATACTTGTAGCTCCATAAATTCCAGGGTAATTAAATCTCTTGCTCCAGTGCACAAAGAACTAATATACTTTGCTGTGTAAAGCACAGCACCTTTGAGTAGCACCGTTCTGCAGGCAAGGGCCCACTTCTCTGCAGCATCATGTTGAGAGTTGAAAGCAGTGTCGCATTAAATGTCCTGATGCAGCATGGCAAGCTGCTTCCCATTTGTTGATAGCATGAAATCACCATGTAAGTTGGCTTTTGTGGCCGGGATGTTCCTTCTTTAAATCTCTTCCTTTCTTTTCCTCCTGCGTGGAGAAGCTTTTCTTCCCAACCTTTAGGCCTCCGCCAGTGTCTGTGCTCTCAGTGCTTGCTGTTCACCTCCCTTGAACTGCTGACAATTCAATTCTCTGCTTGCTTCACATCCTGCAGCCGTGCCTTTGTTCCCAGCCTCACGCTGCTCTTCACATGGGATCTCTCTCCCTATCTCCAGGAGCCAGGCTCCAATCTTCTCCACTCAAAGCTCCCTTTTAAAACATTCCGCTGATAAATTTCCTTAATCTGCTGCCTCAGACAGAACAGTCCTCCAGGCCACTCAAGGTATTGTGTATTCCCTGTTTAGCTGCAGGCTCCTCGTGCCAGAGGATGCCTGGTTTTGTATCCAATACCCAGCTGAGCACACGCTTGGCACTTGGCAAAACAAATTAAGAAAAGGCCCCAGTGAAAAAAGGCTGTCTGGAGCTCAAGAGGATCCAGAAATCCAGGGCTCTCCGAGTCAGTCAAGGTGCATTAGCAAAGCTGTCTGGCACACGTTTGTGCTTGGCTTGTGCCTGTGCTAATTTTGCACTTCTCTGAAGACCAAACAGCTCGTGTTTTAGGAGAGAAACAAATCTTGGCCAGGGATGGGCAGAACATGCCCAGCTCTCAAGGGCAGAGATAAGAAGGGTGGGGATAAACTGCGAGGTGAGGTAAGCAGTGCAGAATTCCCTCTGCTCACCAGCATCCAAACATTGCCTTCCCTTGGGAGTTCTCAACCATTAACTTGGGATTTTTGTTTGTTTCATTGTTTGTTGTTTTCTTTTTCTTCCAGCTCTTTTCTCTGTCAGAAAAATCAATGTCAAAGTGTGATTATTTCAGCAGATTTGGTCGCCTTCACAAGACTGGACTATTTTTGTAGCAAAATCTTGCAGTGAAAAGGTTCTGTGCTCTTCCTGTCCTGTCCTCCTCAGGAGGAGGATGGGATTGTAGTTAGCTGCCCATTAAGAAAGCCCAGATCAAAGTCCCTTTGCTTCCTTTGGTAAAAATTTATTTTTAAATGAGTTTTGATTAGTTCCCTGTGACTAATCCTATTTTTTAATGGCAACAGGGTGGATGTCCATGTGGATCTCTAAGTAACAGATCTCTAAATTTGGCATATATTTGGGAAATCTTTCTTATTGCTGGCAGATATCTAACAAACAGCGAAAAATAGAAGCCTTAAAAGCAATGGTAAAATGCTTGAAGTCCTTATGGCCAGTTAATAATCCAGTGATTCAAAAAGTGAGAAATAATTGATCTTTGTATTCAATTGTGCGTCATTTAATAAGTAACCACCTCGATGATGTATTTTTTCCTGACAACATGCAGAAATAGGTATGAATATGGCTGTGGAAAGTAAAATTTGAGCCTTGACATTCAGGGAAGAGGGAGGTGTTCTGGTTTCCTTGTAGACTTTTGTAGGTTCTTTGCAGCTGCCATTCTGCAGCCTCAAGGAATTAATAAATGGAGTCATTTCCCCTCTATAAAACACAGCAGTTCATACATTAATCCTGGATGCTGCGTGCAGCTCTGAGGCAAAACTCACAGAGGGTTGTGGGTGTTCTCAGCTCTGCACAACCTGCGTTGGATCCATTTGTCTGTGCTCTGCCCTTCCCACAGGTAGCAGGGTTACCTGTGCTACAGGCTTTTGTTAGAACTCTGCCTCATTCACCTGATGAGCTTTCACTCTCTGAAGGTAGCCTGACATCTTTTATGTAGGCAACTAAAGAGGTCAGAAATTACAGATTCACCTTTTTTTTTTTTTTTTTTTTGGCTGCGTGTCTCAAGTAATTTGGTGTATCATTTTCTTTTGTGATATAATAAGACGAATTTTCAAATGAAAGAACTGGGAAAATTGTTTGCGTTTGGTTTTTTTTCCTTCTGGCTTATGCTTCATTCTGGATTGTTCTGGGTGATTTTAACTGTGCTTTGTTCAGTTTTTCTCTCTTGCCATCTGAAAGTTTGGGGCACCATTTGTGGTTATTTTTGCACTGTGTGTTTGAGCTGCTTTAGGGTGGGGAGGCCCTGGCACAGAGAAGCTCTGACTGCCCCATTCCTTGAAATGTCCAAGGCCAGGTTGGGCAGGGCTTGGAGCACCCTGGGATAGTGGAAGTGTCCCTGCCATGGCAGGGAGTGGCACTGGATGAGCTTTGAGCTCCCTTCCACCCAAACCACGCTGGGATTGTGTGATTCTAACGGGTGCTGTGGGGTCACTTCTTCTTTGTGGGGGTAATTTCTTTTTATCCTGGTTTTGGATAGGAAGAGAAATCATGGCCATGCTGAGAGTGAGAGCTGGAGACGAGAAAACCAACGTGAGGAAATCTGCCCTCCAGGTAGGGTGGGGTTTGCATCCTCCCCTGTTCTCAGTGATTACCCAAAATGCTGTTGTTTAAATAATTAGGCCGCAGTTTTGCAGCAAACTCTGTCACTTTGCCCACTTGTAGCTTCCTGCTATCCCTGCAGAGTGCCTTGGAGGCATTGAAGGTCTTGTTTACTAGTTCCTGATAAGTAAATAATGCAGGCATAATGATGGAAATTTCTCTAGTACCCTCGCTGGCATTCTGTTATTCCGTCATTTGCAAGGAGAGGCTCTTGTCAAATGTCAATAGGCATTTCAATTAAGAGACTTCCTCATAAACTGAAGCATATTAGCTGCTTAGTTTGTTTTGACCTTGTTAGCAAAGGGATTAGGTTATATCCAGCCTCTTTCTGAGCTCTGTGTTGCTTTTCTTGTTGCTCATTTTTTTAATGAAGTCATTAGCTTTTAAAGAGAGATGCTTCAATGGAAATTTCCATGTTTTAAAAAATAGGTGTCTGCTGCTGACTGCCTTCCTCTGTTAGTCCTCTTCACCCCAGCTCTTCCCCCTCAATTCACACACTGATTTGAGCTTCCCAGTTAGGGCTTTACAATTCATATTTTAATGCTTTTTGATTGAAAATAAAAATAAATCCCCTCTTCCTTATTGCCAAGTAAAAGCCGTGGCTCATACAAGAGGCACGTTATTTTCGAGGGGAAATTGTGACATTCTCCCTATCCAAATGCTGTTGCAGAAGAGGAGTGACTGAACTGATGTTTTCTTTTTTCGTTTCACATCTCTGGTTGTGCCCAGTCCTCATGAATTATTAATGTGCTCTTTCGCCCCCGGGTGAGCTAAATCTCTGGTTCAAGTTGGTAGGGGGTAGATTGTATTTTTGATTTGCCACTCAGTGGCCTGTGCTGGTGTTTTGTCTTGCAGGTGCTCGTGAACATCCTGAAGCACAGGGTGATGCCCTGCACTGCCCAGGATTTGGCCACGCTCCAGGAGCGGTGCCGGGACCCCGCGGTGTCCGTGCGGAAGCAGGCCCTGCAGTCCGTCACGGAGCTCCTCCTGGTGAGGGGAAGCCAGGAATGGGCGGGCAAGCCGTGGGTTAGAGCAGGAGGGACCAGACCCATCAGTTACGCACTCAGAGAATTGCATTTTGTGGCTGTCTTCTGGTTTTTTTCATTACCTTTGGACTCGGAAGTCATGACTCACTCCGATACCTACTTGTGATTTATGGAGAGCGCTTCCAACTGTTGGAAACACTGATTTTTCTGGCTGTTGATTTATGTGTCATGAAGAAAATGTTTATGTTGCTGGCCTTCTCAAGTTAAAAAAAACCCTGAATCACTTTCAGATGTAATGTGTGGATGATAGCACTGCTATATTTTTCTTTCTTTTCTATTTATTCGCAAAGGGTTCGTAACTCAGGCTTGGAGCACAGGGTTTATATTAAGCAAAGCTCTTTTTCTTAGTGCTAAATCATCTGCTGTGCAGCCTTATTGCAATACTGTTATAATTCTTGATAGAGTTTCAAAACAAAGTGTTGCAGTACTTTAGCAGAAACACCAGGTATTTATCATAGATATGATTAAATACCTTGTGATGTTGAGTTTCCCTGTCCCACCTGCTGCCACATTGCAGTGAATTGATTCAAATTCATTTTCAAAGTTAGTAGCTGAACCTGGAGGCCTTTGCTGATCTTACCCATGCACGTGGGATCCTGTAATGGTTTTAAAATGTGTTTTTCTCAGTCTCAGCACAGCAATGTTCTGGTGCAGAAGGCCTGGTTAAATGGAGTGGTGCCTGTTGTGGTAGACGCAGAAAGCTCTGTCCAGGAAAAGGCCTTGGATTGCCTTGATCAGCTCTTGCTGCAACATATAAAATCTTACCATAAATCCAGGAGTGATGATGGAAAGCAGGAGCTGGCGTGGGATCTGCTCACCCTCTTGGCTTCAGAAAGCCAGGAGCTGAAGTAAGTGCATTTTTCCCTTCCCTGCCTATGTTAGCATTCAGGGACAAAACCCACAGGTTTTTTTTTTTTACTTTTAATCCCATTAGAATGCACAATTTTTCCTTTCCAGAGGGAAGTCACCTATTGACTGGAGGACTAAAATAAGAGTATGAGTTTGTGCTCTCATTCCCTGTGTGGCCACAGACTATTAGGTACCACAGCTGACACACTCTTAAAATGCACGTGCTGTCTACTGTGCAAGGACAAGAAACCCAAATTTTTGTTAGGGATTTCTCGAAAGCTATTTAAATTCCCCGCTTGAAACCATCAGTATAAAAGCCAGAGATGAGAAACTACCACGTTGAGGTGCTTGTGTTGCTCTTCCCAGGACAGAGGTTGAGCATGGACAAGCTGGCAGGTGGTGGGAAGAGTTCAGCTTTCCTTTGTGTGTTGCTCCCTGGACTGAAATGTTCACACAGAGCATTGTTACAGCCTGCTCTGGATGCACTGAGAGCACATGAATATTTAAGCCAAATGGAGGTGTTCCTCTGACAGAAGTGAGAGAGGATATATAAAGCAAGAACATCACCTTGTATTAATTCCTATGTACAACGTGTTACTTGTCTTATGACAAATGGAATTATTCTGCCTTCCGCAGAATGCCGTGGGAAGGAGCGGGAGAAATGGGATGACACACAGCATGACAAGGACACAACATTGATTAAAGACAGCTGTATGTTTATTAGTCAACAGGGCATAATAGCTCGGAAATAGCAAATGAGATACTGGTGGTGCTGCCGTGCCAGGGTGGGGAACTGTCAGCCTTCTAATTCGGGCTCTTTTGTAACAGAGTTTGCACATTCATGGCACCTTCTCCTTCCTCACCCTGGAGTACCTTGCAGCTTGATTAAATCTCACAGCTCTGCCAACGTGGTGTAGATCATTAGGGTCCTACAGGAAAATGAGCAGGGTATGATGCCTTGATGCCTAACATGGCTCTCCTGTCCCATCATCTCTGGGAGTGTCCAAGGCCAGGCTGGATGGAGCTCTGAGCAGCCTGTTCTAGGGGAGGGTGTCCCTGCCCTTGATGGGGTGGAACAAGGGGATCTTCAAGGTTTCTTCCAACTCAGGCTCTTCTATGATTCTGGGTATTAAATGACAACTGCAGGAACGTCTTTGTTACAAATTGCTGAAGTTTTATTTCCCTTGCTGTGGCTTGGTACCAGTTGGACCTTCTGTCTTACTGCCCCACAGCACTGCATCCATCCAAGGATGCCAGGTCTGTAGTGGGTCAGGCTGAAAACATGCAATAAACGTGCACATTTTGAGCATGAATAGTAGGAATGCCAAGCAACAGCAGCTTTGTTGTGTTCCCCAGTGTGTCCTGAACAGGGATGCTGGATTTTACTGGATTTTTCCGGCTGTTCTGTTTATTCCTCCTTTGACTTCTCTTCCTTCCCTGCAGCCGTTACTTGAACAAAGCTTTCCACATGTGGTCCAAGCAGAACAAGTTCAGCTCCACCTTCATCCATAATGTCATGTCTCACGTGGATACAGAGCACGCCAGGGCAGCCTGGATGCTGCTTGCTAAGGTGGCAGGTTCTTCACCCAAGCTGGATTATTCCAAGATCATTGAATCCTGGGACAGTATCAGCAGGTGAGTGTGTGCTTTGAACTCCGTTCTGCAGGAAAGAGGTGGGGGAGAAGAGGAGGAACAAAGCAGGGAGCACTTCCATAGGTTTGCTGTTTAGCTGCTGAAATCCCAGTTCTTCCTTCAGGCACCGAGTTCTGCAGCTGGCAGACCAGCAGTGGCCTCAAGATCTGTGCAGTAACCAACTCTTCCCTTAAGCTCTTTGAGTTTTCATCGGGTTTGACAGGTCTGCCTTAATAATGCATGTCCCAGGCCGAGAGGACTTTCCAGCTGTGGTTTGGTGTTGTGCCTCAGAGCTCCTGTTGGTTTTGCAGGCAGCAGAACACGAGCGCTGGCACCATAGGACACGTCCTGTGTGTCATCGGGCACGTGGCCAAGCACCTCCCGAAAAGCAGCTGTGAGGGGCTGAAGGGTGAGTGGCCCTGGGGGCCTGCAGAGGCTCCGTGCCTCCCCTGCTCCACGGGCACTTGAAAAGCTCGGGAAATGCTCATTTTGTGTGTGGTCTCATCTCCAGGGAACATCAAGAGCTGGCTGAGGGAGTCTCAGTGTCCCCTGGAGGTGATCAGCCCAGCTGTGGAGACCCTGCAGAAGCTCTGCCACGCCTCTGCAGATGTGCCAGAGGAGGCACAGGTGGGACTTAAAATATATCTTTTAAAATAGCCTGTTCCCCACTCGGGGGAAGGCAGCTCCTGTCTCCAGGCTGTGGGCTGATTAGTTCTAAAAAAGAGAATCTGACTCCAGCAGCTCGAGCCTGTTCTGCTCAGCTCTGACGACTCTTTACTGCACTTGTGCTGGAGAACATCCCGTGGCTAAGCTTGGACTTGTAAGAAATCTTCTTTCTTCAAATGTATTTCCCCACTCACCTCTGAAATATCTTGCATTTGCTTTCTGTCCAAGTTTACAGGATTCCTAAAGGAGACCTGTTTTTATTACAGCAGCTGTTTCTCAGGCTTGGTCCAGTTTGAAGCCACAGATTTATGCTGTAATTTCTGACTATTCTATATCAGAGCTGCTGGAGATACACATATTTTCTAGACCTCTTTCATGAGACCAAACAGGGAGTTAATAACTTGCACATAACTTTTTTCTGCCTCCATTTGTTTTATGCCATGGCTTTGTGTTGCTCCCATAGAGGGAAGTTAGGCCATATTTTGTTGGTAAAATAGAGATCTCAGCCGGAGCACAGTGCGAAGAAGCTGAAACTGATGCAGGTCTCTGTCCCTAATGATTTCTCTTCGTGTCTGTTTTATATTTCTCTTTCAATATTGATGACAGCTATTTTATAATAAGCATCCCAATCGAGTTTAGTAAATAACACTAAATGTAAAGCTGCACACTCTGTGCTTCAGAAGCCAGGGTGGGGTGATGGTTTCTGGGTTTTTTAACTGACAATCAGAAAATCATCCCTTGTAGACACAGTCATGGCAGTGTGTTGGCTTAAAATGAAATGCAGATGTTCCTGTAGTTGGTCATTTGAGCATTCTAACAGCTCTCATTCATATATATAATTTTTGGCTTTTTAGGTTACCAGTTTTAGATGGTAGAAAACCAGAAATGGTGCTTAATATTCACCACAATATAGTGGATAATCAGCTTTTCCTGTTTCCCCTCCACCCTTTGGAATTCACATCACGTTTTCTTTGTAATGGAGCTGCGCTTTCCAAGCAACATCTAAAAATTCACCCAGACACCTCAAATGTGTTGGGTGCACATGAAACAGTCGCCTAAATCCTTTTTGTTTAAGTCTGTGTGATTTCTATAATGAAGTAAACTTAGGCCTGTGGATCATTAAAAGCCAAATTTTCCAAGGTGTTTTGACACTTGCACACATCCTTTGATGTGCAGGGAGAATTTTAAAGCTCCAAGGCACTGTCAGATTGATTTTAATAGGATCCAGATTATTAAAAGCATATAAAGACTTTGATATTAGGGATTCATGTGTGGACAGATATTACAGCTACCTTTTGTTTAATTAATAAAGTGTTGAATTAATTTTGTTTAATTATGGAACAGGAGCTGCTCAACCAGGTGTGTGGAGATTTAGTATCCACCTGTGAGAGCTACATTTCCAATATAGTTCTCAAAGAGGATGGAGCAGAGCAGCTGCAAGAAGACCTCTTGGTAAGTTTGGTTTCCCTTCACAGATTATTCCAAGGGCGTAGGTGTGCTTGGAGTTGGTGTTGCTTGAAAGCTCATGCCAAGAACTGGGATAATGGGAATGTGGATGCCTTGTGTGTGTAATGAAGCCTTGTGTTTATGGGAGCACACAACAGTTTCACACATCAGGAGATGCTTTAAGGATATGGTGCCCCATGTATTTTTAATATATTACATGGTTTTTTCTTCACTTTTCCACTCAAACTTCTAAGATGAGCTGTTTGGGAGATAAGTCTGTAAAAGGCATGGAATGCTTCGAGGAGTATTTCAGTATCATTAGGTGTGGGGGGTGTTAGAGCATATTAAACACACCCACCCAGGATTTCTGTTCCAAAGCCTCCCCTTCTGTTCTCCAGCCACTGCCTTGAAAGGACTGAGAGAATTTTGAGTTGTTTTTGGAGAGGAACCAACTCCTGCTGCCTTAATTTGCAGCTCAGCCATTGCCTTTGGGCTGCAGTGTTGCTTTATCCCTGCAGGTGAGACACCTCTTCCTCCTGGGTGAGGCTGCCCAGCTGTGCCCAGCCAAAGTGGAGAAACGCATCTTCCTTTTGATCCAGTCCATTCTGGCCTCTTCTGCCAACGAGGACCAACGTGAGCCACTCCCCTTCTGCCTTTAGTTCTGTTTGCCAGGGCCTGTCTCCATCCCTGACCTCTTCTTTTCCAGTCTCTCCTTCTACAGACAGTGAGGAAATTCCCAGTTCCCAGCCTCTGTCCCAGTTCAGAGGCTCAGCCATGCCCCCCGTGGTCAGGGCCCATGCATTCATTACTTTAGGTAAGTTCCACCCTGCCCTAGAAATGGCCCCTCGTGTCTCTCAGCCTTTTGGGCGAAGTTCTGCCCAAAATCCTGGAGAAAAGGAGGCTCAGGGGGGACCTTCTCTGCAACTCCCTGACAGGAGGGTGGAGCTGGGTAACAAGGGACAGGATGAGAGGAAACAGCCGCAAGCTGTGCCACGGGAGGGTCAGGATGGGCATCAGGAGGAATTCCTTCACAGAAGGGGCTGTTAAACATTGGAAGGGGCTGCCCAGGGGAATTTGGAGTCCCCATCCCTGGAGGTNCCCCATCCCTTGTCCAAGGAGCAACTGGACGTGGCACTCAGTGCTCTGGGCTGGGTGACAAGGTGGGGATTGGGCACAGGTTGGATTCGATGATCTCAGAGGTCTTTTCCAGCCTAATTAATTCAGTGAAAGCTCTGACAGTTGTGACAGATAGCCCAGTGCTCTGTTTGCATTACCTCAGCTCGTAGCTTTTAGCAATGCAAATATCCATGGAAACAAGTTGGGCAAACCATCAGAACCCTGCCAGCTCTGTGGCTGCTTCTCCAGGTGGTTAATGCATTAATAGGGATCGATAATTAGCAGTGTCCTCCAGAGCTGTGCTGTCCTTGCCCTCAGAGTTGGGTGCTGTCTGGCTGAAGGATCATCTCACACGGTGAAGAAAACTTGGTGCTTTTGCTGTAGTTTAGAGCAGAACGACTGCACTCAAATACTCATTCTCAGCATGAGTGGAATGCTGCTTTCGGAGAAGCCTGGTCAATCTGCATTCCCAGGATTATGAGGAATACTAAGTGAAAGTTCTGGGTTTTAATACTTCAGTGGTTAGGAACAAGTTTCTTTTACAGATAGACAGCATTATTCTTCCCTTAATTGCTTCAGAAAGTTTAATACTTTTGTAGAGAGCTGAGGAACGGGGAGAAGTGATGTTAGAACTATTGCAGGCTATTTTATTTTAAGTTGGCTCAGTGATGCTCTCAGAGGTGGGTGTCTCCCTTCTATGCCTATGACAGCTGGGGCTGTTCTTTTTAGCTGCTTTGAATAATACCCTGTACACAGAAATAGTTTGCTGTGAAGGAGGGAATTTGGCATAGAGACCCACTCTATAGGTCTAAGGGGAGTTTGGAAGAGCTTGAAGTACCATCTCCCTGAGAGATCGTGCAGATTGCTCATCAGGTTCCAGCATGAGTTTCTTGTTTATCCCGCTGTTTACTTCCCGATTCCTCTCCTGGGCCTGAAGCAGGCCGCAAGCCGGGCTGGGGTGGTCAGGAAGGAGAATGAATTCAGAGCCCTGACACTGCGGTGGCGTTCCCCAGGCAAGCTGTGCCTGCAGCACGAGGAGCTGGCCAAGAAGTGCATCGCAGCCCTGGCCCGGGAGCTGGAGGTGTCGCAGGACGCGGCCGTGCGCAACAACGTGGTGATCGTGCTGTGCGACCTGTGCGTGCGCTACACCTCCCTGGGGGACAGGTACATCCCCAACATCTCCCTGTGCCTCAAGGACAGCGAGCCCTTCGTCCGCAAGCAGACCCTGATCCTGCTCACCAACCTCCTGCAGGTACGGCTGGGCCCGAGCTCCAGCCCTGGGCTCGGCTCTGCGGGCCTTCATTCGTGCTCTCTAAATCAGGAGTGTTTAAACTCTGGGCTTGGTCACTGCTTTTTGTGCTGGCTGGGCAGCAATCACATCAACAACACGCAGCACAGTTGGGTAATGAGATTATTTTTAGTCAGTGGTTGCCCCTTTTCTCCTCTTGATTTCTCTGAACTCCCTCCAGTTTCACTCCTCTATCAATGACTATAACAAGCACCACAACACCTTTTTTTTTCTTCCTCCTGCTGGTTCTGCTCATTGTTCTGAAGGTGTGAATGTTGAGAGGCTGAAGATGTTTACCCTCCCAATGTTCACAGGAAGTCGCTCGGGGCAGGTTTGGAGTGCCTTTGGCTCTGAAAACAGTGTTGAAGAGCACGTCTGCCTTGGGATGGCAGAGCAGATTTTTTATTTTTCTCCTTTATGCCTGATACCTGTGGTAAACCTCCAAATCCTACTGTGGCATTTATGCTTAGACAACACTGTTGTTTTGAGGTTTATTTTGTGTACCTCTGGCTGAGGTTTCACAGCTTGATCATTTGCCTGATGTACGTTGTAGGCTCCATCAGTATTTGCCTGGCTACAACTTGGAGGTTCACACGAAGTTTTCCTGGTTCAGGTTGCCAATTTATTGTCCTGATTTTACAGGAGGAGTTTGTGAAATGGAAGGACTGTCTCTTTTTTCGTTTTGTCAGTGTCTTGGTGGATCCAAACCCAGATATTGCCAGGTAAAGAACTCAGCTGTGAAATGGTGGAGGGGCTGAAGGTCAGAGATGTGCACAAAGCCTGTCTCAGTCCTGTGAAGAAAAATTCCAGTGAGAGAGCAGATTATCCCATTGACCTCTTTACTTCCTTTAGGGTCTGCAGTGGTAGCAAAGAGGTGCTGAACCTCTCTCCAGGTCATTTGAAGGTCCCAAAGTGTGTCCTTGGCTGTCCTCATAACATGCAGCTCTGCTCTATTTATGACTCAGTTACCCAGAAAAAAAAGGAATTTTTGAGACAAGCCTTTAAGAAATCTTCCTTGGGGTTTTCTGACAGGCTCTGTCTCAAGTGCTGGGTTTGTTTTAGGACTGGGATTAAATATTTTTTAGTTTGGGGTTTTTTTTCTTATTGCATGCCTTGCCTTTTCAGCCTTCTGCCTCATTTTGTAATTGTCAGAGGAATGACTTGTCAAATGATGTGCCAGAGGAATTATGCACCCTGGTTTTAAGTGCGTGATTATGAAGTTTTTGGAGGTTTCCAAGTCTCCAGCTGCTTGGTTCCGTGAGAAATGAGTTGGGCAGGTTTCTCTCAGGATGGGAGGTCCTGCAGGGATGCTGGACACCTTCCTGCTTGTTTCTGCCTGGAACAATCTGAGACGGATATTTCCAGCACCATCAGCCTATTGTCCTTTACTAGTGAATACTCACATTCCCCTTTCTCTTCAGTGCGTTTTTAATACTTAAAAATGTCTTTCCAGTAGATGGTGACATTGCAGCACCGTGTTCCTACAGGAACATGGTGCTGTTTCTTTGGGAACCTTTTCCTTTGCATCTGCATTTAGTGACTGCAGCCAGACAAAACCACGTTCTGCAAGCCTGGGGCTGACTTGCAGCTCTTGCAGGACCTTTGGTGATTAACTTGTTGCTAAGTGCTGTGTCTCAGCCACAGTAGAACTCGAGTTATTTAAATAATTAAAATTATTGTGCCCGGATTCAAGTTCAAATTTATTTCTGACCCAGTTTACTTTAATGGCTGTAAAAATAAGTAGTATTGTGGATGCTGGAAATGTCTGTCTCTGTGAAAAAAGGATGAAAGTCAGTGAGCTGAGATCCTTGTTCACACCCAGATGGAGCTGGGCAGGAATTAAATGTGGCATTGAGGGAGACTTGGCAGAGGAAAACCATCCTCCTGCCTTGGGAACCTTGCACTGTTTCGGTGGTGGCTTTTAGACACTGCTTGATGCTAAATTCTTTCTCTTCCTGCTCTCCAGGTTTGGAGAGTTCTGCCTGGTGCATCTCTTGCTGAAGAGGAACCCTGTGATGTTCTCCCAACACTTCATTGAGTGCATCTTCCATTTCAACAGCTATGAGAAACACGAGAAGTACAACAGGTTCCCCCAGAGCCTGCGGTCAGTTGAGCACTTTTCTACCTAATTCTTGCTAAATTATGGGCTGTCTGGCTGTGCAGTTTTCAGTGACAGCAAAGCATTTGTGTCACTTCATAATTACATGTGCAGCAGAGTGAAAACAGCCAGGGGAAAGGGTGTTGAGTTGTGTCCTGCCTTCCCTGCGACACCGGTGTAATTTGTAGGACTGTGTGGTGTCCCAACAGGTTTATGGGTCTTAAAGGTGGCATGCAACTAATCTCTTGCTGATTTAGGGTCCTTTTATTTCTGTGAGCTGGCAGAAGGTGGCTTGGGCCCCTGTAAAATGTTGTGCTCTGCCACAGGGCAAAGCAGCTCTTCTCTCTGAAGGGGAAAGAGAACAAGGAGAAGAGGATGAGAATCTACACCTTCCTGCTGGACCACTTCACGGATGAGCAGAGGTTCAACATCACCACCAAGATCAGCCACAGCATCCTAGGTAAGGGCCTGTCTTTGAAAACCTGGCAAACAAAAAACTGGTGTCTGTGTAAAGCCCTCAATCCAGGTGTTTTATCTTCCTGGCTTCCCCATCGCTGCTGCTTCTGGTGAAATAAATTACTTCTTGCCCGTGTATTCCAGCTTGCTTTGTGGATGAGGTCCTTCCTCTGGACCTGGAAGCCAGTGAGCTGCTCTCAGATACCTTTGCAGTCCTGAGCTGCAAAGAAATCAAGCTCTCAAGTATGAGGTCGAAACCTGAGGAAGACGTTCAGCCTGATGAAGATGAAGTGGCCATGGCCAATGCTGTCATGCAGGTGGCCCAGAAAAAGCTCATCTCACAGGTGAGGGGCACGTGGTCTGGGCACCTGTGAAACCTCTTGTGAAAACGAAATATTAAGGCAGAATTTGTGTGGGATGCTCGTCCTGGAGTTGGAGTGGTCACAAATGCATTTCCCCAGAAGTCAGTGGAGCTGTGCTGAGCTAAATTGGTTCCCCACTTCTCTTGTTAAAGCATTAGAGCATAACAATGGTTATTGGAGCACCTTGGGGCAATTTGCCTTCACTGTGAGAACTGAGTGACTTGGTGATGCATCTGAAAAGGCTCCACTTAGGTTAAAAGCCTCTGTGCATGTGTGTGGTGCAAGAGCAGCCTTAATTACAGTCACTCCCTGGCTGTGGAGGGATAGCCCCTCTCACCTGGGCCATCCATCTAACCACAGAGGGGCTTCTCCTTCACTGCATCGTGTAACTGTTCGTGCCTTCTTCACAAAAAAAGGTTCAAAAGAAGAATTTCATAGAAAACATCATCCCAATAATCACATCACTGAAGTCTTTGATGGAGCAGAAGAGGACCCCAGCCCTCAAGGACCTGATGAACTACCTGCGGGTAAGGGGATGTGTTTTCTTGCTGGTTTTGGTGTTTTTACCCTCTCTTGAGTTAATGTGCTGGATGTGCAACCACTAACAGAACGAGCAGCCTTTGTAAAAGGGAATTCAGAAGACGTGTGATGTTGTGCCACTGCCACTGTGCTAAACAATGTAGGAGGTGGAGGGATTTTAGATCAGGATCTCGGCGTGTTACGTGTGAGCCTCCCCGGTGGAGCGTGGGCAGGAAGAAAGCTCCAGTGCTGGAAAGCTTTTTTATGTTCTGAAGAACAAATCGGAGTTGAAACTCTTAGCCTGTTAAAAACACCTCTGCTCTACCAACTGGTGTTTCCTTTTGCTCCCTAAGCAGCTGTGATGTGAATGGGGATGTGAATCAGGAGTCGGGGGAGATTTCTGAAAGGGCCCAAACGTTCCTTATTGCTGCAGGAAATGATGCAGGATTACCGCAATGAAATCAAAGACTTCTTTGCTGTGGACAAGCAGCTGGCAGCCGAGCTGGAGTATGATATGAAGAAATATGAAGAGCAGCTGGCCAGGGAGAAGGAGTCAGAGCAGGAGCAGCTCTCAGCAGCACAGGGAGAGCTGGTTGGTGCCATTAACTCTGTACATGTCTCCTCTGCTCCAGTTTGTGTGCTCACGACACCCAGAATCTGTCTGTGTGCTCACAACACCCAGAATCTGTCTGTGGACCCTGTTCCAGCACTTGGAGCAGGATGGTTACGAAGTGTTTTCCTACCCCTTTGTATTCCCTGACAGCAGATTTGGTTTCAGAGTCATTTAATACGCTCAGAACATCAACGAGCAAAGCAAAGAGGAGCAGCAGATGATTAATGGAGAAAGACTTCAATTTAAAGGGAAAACTAAGTCTAATTTGGCACTGGCTGTGCTTAAATGTTGTATTCTCTCTGTTCCCAGAGTGATAACAAAGAAAGGACTTCACTTTGTCTGACTTCAGGTGTCTACAGAGTGGAAATTCAAACCTGTCCTAGTCATGCAGATCCTCTTTTAAATTCAGTGTAAAGAAACAAATACGTGCTTGAGTCAATTGTCCTGAGCTATTTTAGACACCTACCTTAAGATGAGATGACTTCTAGCCTGGAAGTACATTTCTCTGCAGACTTCAGAAGAGCACTTATATATAGACCTCTAAACTAGGACTTTTGTGCCCTGACAAAAACTTCCTGTTCGCTTCTTGTTCAAATTTTGGCCAAGAAATTGCTCCTCCCCAGCACCCTTTACATCCCTCGCACAAAGGGGCAGTTCTTAAACTCTGAAATCCAAGCGCCTTGTAGGGTTTTCATTGTTAGACGTGATCTTTTCTCCCGTTTTCCATAGCAATCTCTGTCTTCGGAGAGAGCTGTATCTCCTGGTGGCCAGAACATTAATAATGGTCAGTCTCCAGCAAGTGGCAGACAGTCCTCCACACCTGGATCAATCCCTTCCTCTGGGCCCTCTGAGGTTGCCACACCTCGTGCTGATGCTCTGAGGCAGCCCCTCCTGGGCCGCAGGTATGGGCTCCTCTTTGTCACCTCTTGTTTTATTCTGCAGGGTTGTTTCTTTGCTAAAACACTCCTCCGTGGCTTGAAAGTCACGGGTGTTGCAGCTTAATCTTCTTTGCATTTGGTGCTTAAGATGAAGGATCAGGAGGGGCCAGGTGTCTCCTGACTGTGTGCATCTCATCAGGGCTTGCAGAGGGAAATCCCTGTTTCTGTCGTGTTTTTATCCTTAGGGCAGCATCCCTGAGCACTCTGGCCATCCTGAACTCTGCCAGGAAGGCAATAGAAGACAGAAGCAAGCAACGCAGCAAGAGTGTGGGAAGAAGTTTATCAAGCTCCTCAGTTCCACTGAGCACAGCTGGCAGCAAGCAAGGTGGGGAACCTGCTGCAAGCTGCTCTGGCTCTGCCCTGCATCTTGTTTACACAGATCCAGTTGAATGCATTTCTATTCTTAATTACTCCTTGTTGTTTCTAGTGTCCTTCCAGAGCCTGAACCAGCAGTCTGCTGGAGGAAGCGTGGCTGTGGCAGGCCGTGCCATCAGCACCCCTGAGCGTAAGTAGGAACTGATAACTACAGGTTATTTATTTATCTGAGTGCTTGCAGTGAAGAAGAACCCTTCTGAAACCAAGGGTTTCAGAGGAATGATGCACATGGGAGAGCACAGTCCAACGGTCTCCATGTGCATCTCACAGTCAGTGAGTCAGGGCAGGAGAGAATTTATTTTGGGATGCTGAGGTACCCGAGCTACTGCCCTTTCTTCCTTCATGGACTCTGGGGTGCTGAAGAGGAATGTTGTGGTTCCTTACCAGCCTGTGCTGCCCAGAGGTGCAAGGCTGAACACTTCCTTAGCTCTGGAAGCATAGCTGAGCAATGTTAGACTGAGTTACAGAACCTGCTGCAGAGGGAAGTCCCCACGGTTTGGTCCTCTTCAGCTCTAAGTTGTCCAAACAGGATCTGGGGTGAGCTACAACCTGCTCCTAGAGCAGGCAGCGGGCTGTGACAACTGCAGGAGAACACAGAGATGTGCTCCAAGGGATTAACGACCTGCACAGTCACTGACTCTGTGTGTTCCACACTAAGAAAAACTGAACTGAGCACTGGAGAAGGAATAATTCGGTTTTCTTACTGCTGTGGAAGTCGAAATACACCAAGAGGAATCTCCAACACACAAACTGTGAGTCTGCTGTGCTTGTGTCCACTGCAGCAGGAAGGCCTGCCCTTCCAGAGGCAGGTTTTATTGGAATGCTTTCTGACAGCCCTGCAGTGTCACTTTGTGCAGGCACGAGGGGCACTTAGAGTGAAGCACAAATGGAGCTGAGTTCCAGCAGGAGATTCCCTTCCTTTCTCTCTGTTTGCTGCTGACCTCCTTTAGGGCATCCCCACTGTGTGAGTGCTGTGGGGTGCAGACCCCCAGTGCTCTGGGGAGAGCTCCAGGTGTGCGTGTGTGGCAGCCCAGCTCTCCTCAGGTGTGGGGGTTGTTGTGGGCAGGAGCTGGCATTCCCAGAGAGCTGAGGGGGTGTACCCTCACAGGAAAACCACAGCCTGCAAATTCCTGACATTGAGGCAGACAAGTGCAGCCCAGCAGCAGAGCACACGGGGAAGAGCAGGATCAGATTTTCCAGTGGATGCACACCACTGCCTCTGGTTGGCTCCTGCCTGCTCAGGGCTGCACTTGTCTGCCTCAATGTTTCTCTTTGCCTGAGCAACAAGCACAAAATGTGGGGTTTTTGTGCAAAAAAATCGGGAGCGTGTTTTTAGAGAGCAGGATTCTGTGAGTCTCTTGGAAGCTCGCACGGCTGTTTCTCTTAAAGCACCATATGGTGAAAAAGGAGGAAAAATGTTAATCTGCAGTGGTACTAGAGCTGAATTCCTGCTTTGCTTCGAGGCAGCATGTGTCCTTCAGCAGGGAGACAAACTGTACAGAGCAGGATCGTCACTTCAGACAGCGTGTGTTGGGCCATCTGTATGGTGGCACAGGCTGACAGACAATCGGAATAAAACATTTTATTCCTCTGGTATATCATTCTGGAACTATTGGAGATGCAGTTCTTTGTAAACAGGTTTGTACTCGAGAAGTTGGGAACAGCTGTCCCTTCTTTTTGCCTTGTTCAGCTCTTCTGGCTGTCTCTCTCTTCCCTTCTGTCTTTGGGACTCCTCAAATCCTGCTGGTTACTTTGAGCACAGCTTAAGTGGATCTGGGTGAGTGGGGATTGTACATAAACACATGTTGTGAAGAAACCACCTTCCCAGACTGCATGGGAAGCCCAACTTGGTGACATTTCTTGACCATTCCTTGACCGTTTCCTTCCCCTCCTTCCCCACAAATGTCTCCTTCCCAAGGTGATTGTTCAGACACACACTGCACAGTCACTGACACGGGTCAGCCCTGAGAGATGCAGAGGAGAGCTGAGGCAGATGGATCAAGTTTGATTTCTGCTCCAAGCTTCAGGGGTTCTCTTCCAGGACAGGGCAGTAGTTAAAGAGCAAGCCCAGTTCAGCTGTGAAGAGAAGTCCTTTTAGCTGAGTTTCCAACTCCTGCCCTATAAAGCACTTCCTACCTTAATTCCTTGTGAAAGGTTCTGGGAAACATGAGCATAAAACAGAGCGTTGAGTTAAGTAAAATCTGAATATTGTGACATCTCTCCTGAGATAAATGACAGGAAAGAGACAGCTGACAACCAAGGCCTATTCAGGCAAGCTAAATTCTACCTAGCTCCCTTGTCAAGTGATTCCTCTTGTCTGGCTGCAGGCAGCTCCTCACAGAGTGACTGTTCAGGTCCTTTGGCAGTTTTCAGGGGCCCCAAATCCTGCCTTGACTAAGCAGAGCAACTGGTGTGGGTCAGATGCTGCTGTGAAAGGTGGCAAAGCTTCAGAGGAAGGTGAGGCTCTCCCTCCGAGGCAGGACAAGGCACAGGCCCAAGGTCCCACACTGAGATGATCTCCTCCCCACAGAGGGGCTGGGCTGTGAAGCTGATGGGGCCCATCAGACTCAGCACAAGAGCTTTGAGGCAGGATGGGAGACACTGAGGTCTGGGGGGCTGGAAAAGAGGGATAAATATGTGTGTTTGCAATTAGCTGGATTTACTTACTCTGTGACACTGAAGTATTCCACAGCAGCATGCCTTGCCCTCTGGCAGTGTCACAGGCTGCTAATATGTGGGTTTTTTTGTTTTTTCCCAGAGACCATTAATGACTTGACTTTTGGTGCTGGGGTCAGTTACATCAGCTTGACGCACACACCCGGTTCAGCTCCAGGCAAGTCATCTCTGTGATTCCAATTTGGGGAGGGGGAGGGTGGAAAAAAACCAACCCAAATGATCAAATGATGTGGCATTTTGTAAAATACGAAAATATATGTATTATTTGCAGTGAAGGAAGATGCTGAGGATAGGCCAAGTGAAATCATCTGTTTGACATCGCCAGAGAAACCGTAAGTTCAGCACGGGGCTGGAACAGCCACGGCAGGGAGAAATGGGGAAGTGCCTGACAATGCACGGTTGCTCTGCTTCCTTCTTCCAGCCCGTCCCAGCCTCGGGAGTGGAAGGTGGAATCCCCAGCAAGGAGGAGCAGCCAGCGAGGGCCTCTGCGGCGGTCCCAGCGCAAAACCCCCCTGCGACCAGACAGCTGAGCCACCGCACGGGAAACCTGTCCCTCCCCTCTGTCCTTAGGAATGGCTGTGAATGCTCAGCCTTCCTTAGCTGTTCTCAGCTGGCTTTTCCACAGAACTGTCCAGGAGGTGGGCAGACAAAGCCTGCATTAGCACATGTATGGGTTATAAGCTGCTGCTCCTGACAAAGCTCACTGGAGGGCTCAGAGCTGCAGCATAAAGGGAGGGTGGCTTTTCACTCTCAGGATGTATAATTTGTCCATTTGGAAAAGTAAGGGCATAATGTTGCCACGAGCTTAGCAATAAATGCATTTATCACAGCTTGCAGGGTAGTGAGTGGCTGGGTTTATTCACCCCATCCCTCATTGTCCCTCTTGGTTCTAGAGTTGCTTTAATTTGAACAAAGGTAAAACAGCTTGTCACTGCCACACCCCTAAATCTGGTAATTGCACGCTACATCACCTCTTATTTGTTGTGCAAACTCCTGTGTGTATGAACAGCCTTAATGTTCTTTTTATATGGAATATTTCCATTCTTGAACTATGTTATTTCCAGCTATTAGCATTTGATGAAAATAAATGGTTACAGAATTAATTCCACCCACGGCGTCTCCCCTTTTCTTGAGCTGACAGAGAAATTTTTTTTTTTCTGGAGATTTTTTTTACAGCCTCTCAGCCTCTTCTACCACATCACTGGTAGCTTGGGCCCTCAGTTCAATTAATGTTGGACCCAGCAGCTTTTAAGTAGACCCCGATCTGACTGTATGAGTGACTCAGATCGAGTTGTGGCTGTGTGCTCTGTGCAGGTCACTTGTTTATCATCAATGTCCTGGGTAAATCTGACCATTTCTGAGTCTCCCTGATGCCACGTGAACCTCACTGAAAGTTTTTCTGCTGCTAACTTTCATCACAGAGCTCATGGCCTAGATTTCACTGAAACTTGAAACTGGAATCTGTTTTATTTGTGCTGGTTTGTGTTACTCAGACACCAACCCCAGGCACGGAGCAGGATTTGCTGCAGGAGTGGAACAGAGGCACTTTTACCTCCTGCACTGGAATCCCATCACCTGCCTCCGCTTTCCCTCCTCTTTTGAAGATCAGAGAAACCTTCAAGTGAAGTTAAACTTTATTCTGAAAATCAAAGTCAGAGAATAGAGAACAGATGTATGGAATGGCTTTGAGTTAAGTGATGGTCAGCCATGGCCAAACCATTTACTTCTGCACCTTCTACTCCTGCCTTAAAATATTATTTAACCACTCTGAATGGTAACTTGGGATAGTTTATTTCCTATTTTGTGCTTGTCTTGTTTTTGTTCTGTCCTCAAGCAGTATTTGAGATGAGCCTTGCATGCATTGATCTGTCTTCTCTAGAGAAGAACCAGGAACAGACAAATGTCCAAGAATAAACTGATAGACAGCCATGGACCTTGGGTTTTTGTCAGCATCCCAATGCAAGTGGAGGAAAAAGGACTGAAAGACTGACAGAAAAGACTTTCCCTTATTTCACTGAATTGAAAACAGGAGCTTCCCATAATATGGCTGCTTGAAAAACACAACCGAAACCAAACAAAAACCCCTACAAGAATGCTTTATAGCTTGGTATTTATGTAAAACATTCTTGGCAAAGTTAAACGTAATACATTAGTACAAACCTGAATATTATTCACAATGATACAATGAATTCCATCTGTCAGCTCTCACGAGCTGTGTGTGGGGGATCATCTCCCCTTCTCTCGTTAGAGATGCCACTGTGCATTCTAGAACTGAAAAAAAAAGAAGTTTGGATTCTTAGCTCTGCTGGTTTTTCACACGAAGGCTGCCTTTGGCTCACGGTGAGACTGCAGACTGTGCTCCCAGAGTGCCCAGAGCTACCCTGATCCAACCCTTTCCTCTCTCTCCCTTATTGCAGGTATCCTTAAAGCAGCACAGAGAAGGAGCAGTGGATATCCAGAGGGTGCAAAGGAATGTCAGAACAATTAGAGGCAGCCATCAGGGCTGGGTGGCTTGGTTCAAGAGCTGATTTTAAGAAGGTAACCAGAACAGAGTAGCAAAATAGCAGTGGTGATGCCTGAATTACACAGAGGACACCTGGTTCTGGCTGCCCCATCCTGGCTTTTACTTTCATGAGCAAAAGGACAAGTGGTAATGCTTTGTTTAGGCAAATCAAATGCAGCAATGGCATGTCCAGCGAGGGCTCTAGGAAACAAAGCAGAGTAAAGCAGAACACTAAAAAAGAACACCGACAGTCCAAATCGTCAAGTATCCAAAATACTGTATACAGGAAAAGTTAAGACAACTCAATTTATATTGGAAATACAAGAACACTAAATTATGCTACATTAAAAAACTTCTTAAACCACAGCACAGTTCTAGTGTTGCATCCACGTCTTGCAGCCTTGTATCACCCCGTGGTGTTCAACACTACCAACATGGATGTTTTGGGAAACACGTGTTTCCAATCATGCCCTCTAAAGCCAAGAGAACCAAATTTGGTTTTTTCATTTTTTTCCTTTTACCATCTAGAGCAAAGTTTCAAGTGACACTATAAAAGTGCTTTTGTATTGAGCTTTTGCTTTCCCAACTCCAGAAACAGTGGCCTTGGCCATGTAGTTTAAACCTGTGAAGCTGCTGTAGCTGTCACACTGTGTTAGAGCTTTAGGGAACTTGCAGAGGGGCAGCAAACACTGAAGTCACTCTGTCACCTCTTTGGAACTGAATCCAAAAGCCATCCCTGGATATTTCTTGCAACGACAAAAACCAAGTGTTGGTCACCGGCAAGAAAAGTTTGTCATATAAAAAAAGTTGATAGCTCCTGCCATAAATTTACAAAAACTATCCCTGAGTGACTCTGTTCTGTGTCTGGTAAGACCTCTTGTGACAAGGAAATGGCTGAAGCTGGCTGAAGAGGAAAGAGATGCTGTTCCACCTGCAGCTTTTTATTACACTTTGCACTAATACTGATATGCTCTGACAGTGCCATACTAGAGCAACATTTGAGCTCCCCTCTGTAGCTTCAACAGTAAAAAAATAGCTCCGTTACTTAAACACTGCTGGCATCACGTATTTACACTTTTAAATAGAAATGTTACCTTTTCTGAAGTAATCAAAATAGATCTTTGCAAAAAATTTAGAATGTGGGGTTTTACAAAATAAACGGAGAAGGTAAAAAAAGCTGGAGGATATCTCAGTACCTTTTATGGCAATCTTAGCCCAGGAACGTATTTGGCTTTAATTTTCCTGAAAGGGATGTCTTAGCACTGGTTCTCTGCCTCCCCTCTAAGCCTCTTTCCCCACGGAAAGACGCAGGAGCCAGATTTGTGCAGATTAGAACCAGGGGTTACCTGCGTGCAGCGAGTCCTCTGGGCAGCAGTGAACACAGGCAGTGCTCCTGGCCCGGGGGGCCGTGTTAGATAACAAGGATGGGGTGAGGTTACGGCAGGGCTGAGGACATTAGTGGTGTTTTACTGTCACTGGTGGCTGCTCTGAGACCCCCCCTCTGCACCTGAGCAGTCAGAGCCAAGCGCAAGACAATCACAAATGTGGAAAAGTCACCAGCCAGGCTTGGGCAATGAGCTGCTGAGAGGAAAACCCCCCCTGCAAGGGTAAATCTCACTCTTTGAAGTCCATCTACTGCTGAATCAGCACCTTTTTTTTGTCTACTAGTAATACATTACTAGTAATGTCTACTACACGTTTACCTAATGCTGTTCCCCTGGTTGGTTTGCACATTGTGGCTGTGTCCCTGCAGCACAAATAGAAGGCAATTCCACAAACTTCCACAGCCCGGTCTCTTGGGAAGGATTAAAACACTTCCTTAGTCCAAGGACAGGTTTGGGTGATCCTGTTGGTAATCTCCCGAGACAGGGGAGACTCGAGTTGGGCAGTGAGGAGTTACTTTGGCAAAGAAAAAAAAGATATACAGATAGCTAGCTATCAAGTTCTTGTGTGTTCCAAACTCTTCCAAGCGCACTTAATTAATCTTTTGCTCTTGCTTTGAGTTCCTGGAGGAGGTATTTTCACACTTGTTTTTGCTGGTTTGCAATTTTCTTTTAGCGTCTTAGATGACAAATGAAGACTTGTGTCTGAAGTCACCCTGCAACGAAACAGTTTGGGATGTAGGAAGGATCTAGAAGCTTTCCAGACAGCTCTTTGTTCCTGCTGCCCCCAAAAGGTAGATCCAAGCTGTGACTATGAGGGTTGTGCCTAGGTAGCCCCCACTTCCCACTGGGAAGGAGAGGGAGGCATCAGTCACACTGGCCAGGTGACCTCCTCGTGTCCTCCTCACTCACCAAGGCATGGCAGGGGACCTTCTCATGCCCTCATCAGTATCTCTGCTAATGGGAGAGGTTTTTTCTGGTCTTAAGCTCAGTGATCTACTCAAATCCCAAAATACAAATTCTCTCGTAAAAGCATCATGTCCTGCCCACTTAATCCAATGAAACTCATCCTAAGGGGGTCAGGCCACGAGATAACTCAGAGCAGAGCTGCCTGTGATAGCTCCTGGCATCAGTCACTTCAGGCAACTTAAACTGTTCATCATTGCTAAGGAAATGACTCAGCCTTCACCCTTCTGTTTTCCCTCTGTTCCCCAGCCTTGCTTCGGAGTGGAGCCCACTCTCACAAAGTCTGTAGGCCCTAAAAAGCGGCTCGTCCTCTGCCCACCCTCCTCCTCTCCTGACAGAGACGTTAAATGCAAATCATTTGTTACCTCATCATCTGTCCGGATATAGTTAACGCCATCAGGCTTTGCTGGAGTCTTGTAGCTGAAAGAAAGGGAAGAAAAGAAAAATCTCATTTCTGGGACAGGAAGACTGCAGGATTTCGGAGGGGAGGTGCTGAGGGAGACAGAAACGAGGATGAGCAGCTGAGTGAAAAGCAAGCAGCGAGAAATCCAGTTTGTTTCTCAAATGAGAGGTCTGTGTTTATTCCATCATTTGCCATAGCTGGGATTTTTTCTAAATTCCCCTCCAGCACAGGGTAAAAAGATTGCTGTGTGTTTCCATAAAACCCTGCAAAGAGATGAACTGATTCTTTTCTGGGCTCTCCTGCTCTGGTCCCTGTCACTACCTCTCTGTGCCTCCTGCTCTGTTTCCTGTGGCAATTATAAAGTTCATTTTAATCCTTCACTGCCAGCTGCCCTCAGCATTTTTCTTAGTTACAAGGAAGCGCCACTTGTTTGCAATCCCACAGGAATTCAGGATTTATATACGACTGTCAAGTCCAGTGTATGCCAACCCCCAGCTGCATTTAAATGGGATATTTAGAGCTTTCTCTGAAAAACAAACGAAACCAAAGAAAAACAAGACAGGACTTGTGCTGAAAGGCAACATTTAGCATAGAACAAATCTATCTGGTGAGAATCTTGGCTTTGCATATATTATCTCTTCTCCAGACTCTGTAAGGACATCGAGGCTTGTCTCTGATGCTAATGCTGTTGTTTTTAACATTTTAATGTGCACTCTAAAACGGCTGTTTTTCATCCCAAATTTAGGTTCTCACAACCAGTGAGATTTCCTGTAGAGAGCCTACTCTGCTGCATACATTCCCTATGCATGTCCTGATGCTTCAGACTAATTGTGCAGTGAGCTCTGATCATTAAACTGTAGACCTCGTTATGGCAACAGCACATGATCCATTGGACAAACACCTGCAGGCATTTAATTGTGCTGGTCCGCCGTTCCCAAGCAAGGTATGAGGGTATTGGAGCACAGCTTTCACCCTCTGGCTGCTGTTGGCAGCCACACCGAAATTCTCCCTTAGGAAAATCCTATCCATCCCTGGAAGTGTCCAAGGCCAGGCTGGATGGAGCTCTGAGCAGCCTGGTCTAGTGAAAGGTGACCCTGTTCATGGCAGGGGGGTGGAGCTGGATCATCTTTAGGTCCCAACCCAACCCGTTCTGGGATTCTGTGATGATTCTATTGAATAAACCTGGATGCTGCAGGGTTTTACAGCAGGGCACTGGATGCCTCAAGGACTGGGTTGGCCTGTGGACTTGGGTAGGGAATTAGGAAGAAATATATCCGAGTCAGGCATTAAAATTGCTTTCAGCCACCAATTTCTGGTGCCCTTCAGACCCCTTCATGCTACCTGAGGGTGCAGGGACTTGGCCAAGAACCCCAGCTTACCTTTCCCCACTCTCTTTGCCGTTTGCAAAGTATCCCCTTCTGTAGGCACAGCAGATCCCAAGAGTGATGAGCACCAAAACTGCAAGGACCACCAGGACTCCCCCGATTATCCCACCGATATTGAGGTCATCTGGCAAAGAGAGAACCATCATCGAGCATTTCTTTAAGGCAGCAGCAAAATTCCAGCTTTACATACACTAAAATGGCATCTCTCAAACATTTTAAGCAAACTCCAATAGTTCATGGGGAACTAGTGAGTCCCTGATTTCAAAATTAAATCTGTTCATGACTGAAGAGTGTTTTAATGTTTCCTCGAGTTTTTAGATTATTTTTATCCTCGTATATTTGGGGCTATGAGAAAGCAGGAAAGGCTTAATGCTGTAGGATGTCCCCCTTCATTCCTTATGGTGATGTATTAACCCATATTGAGGAAAACTGTAGAGCCACTCACAGACTTCCATCTCCTGCTCCTCACACTTGGCAAATCCGGCATCGTTTGTTGCTATGCAGGAGTAACGCCCCGTGTCCCCTTTGTGCACTGCATGGAAAACCTGGGGAGGAGGAAAGGGATACAGGGAAGGGAGTGTGACATGAGAAACACACTGAGGGTATAGAAATGTATATAAAAATACATCTCTCCTAGGATCTTCTTCCATCCATCTTCCCTTTCCCAACTCACCCACATCTTGCACACCTCACCTTCTTCAAATTATTCCTTGAAAGCCAGGCAGTGTTTTTCTAAATTTACAAGCAACCTTAAAGATAACCTATCTAGCCAAACAAGTCTTGATCATGTCTGCCTGGGCCTTACCAGAGTGCCTGTGGCGGGGTTCAGGGTGTAGGAGGAGTTGTGGAATTTGGCATTGGATTTGGTGTCGGGTGATAGAGGTTCGCTGTTGCGGTACCAGCTGTAAGTGGACTTTGGGAAACCCTCGTTCTCGTGGCAGTGGAGAGAGGCTGACTTGCCAACAGGTACAGCTTTAGGCACAGAGCATCTGGGAGTCATGGGTTTCACTGTGGGAAGACACAAAGCAGGTGAGTGGCACTGCTGAGTAGAACTCAATCACTTTATGTGCTTCCTTAGGCAAAGGCATCAAAACTTCCCGTTATTTCCAGCTGGTTTTAAACACCTCCCAGAGTGCCGCTGTTTGGACTCTGCAGAGCCCCACAGCCACTCCTGCAGAGGTGTCTGGGTTTGGTACCTTGGACTGTGAGCTGGATGTTGATCTCATCGATGGTTTTGGTGTCCGAGGGCGCGGCCACTTCGCAGCGATACGTGGCCGTGTCCATCCTCGTGGTGTTCTTGATCACCAGGGACGTCCGGCTCAGAATCTCTGCCCGAGTCACAAAGTCTCCTGACGCAGAGGAAAGAGAGAGGAAAACATCAGCGGGGTCACACAGACTAATTTGGGGCGTATAAATTAAGAGGTTGATCTTGGATTCTTTTCCGGAGTCAAAGGAACTCGATGCTTGAAAGCCCCGAAGGAAACCAAAGCTGCCAACCATGTAAGAGCATGAACTGGAAAGCGTCACTCCAAATCTCAAAAACTGTGGCAAAATCGAACTTCCAAGACAGCCTCAGGCCTCGTCTCCTTTGGAAGATTCATTTGGATGTGGCCGTTGGTCCCATCTAAACTGCTGGAGTAATTCCAGATGGAGTCAAGCCCTCCTGGCGTTGGAGTTTTCCTACCAAGCCAAAGAGCCTGAATCTGATGCTCCCAGGATGGTGCCCAGCCCTGTGCTGCCTCAGCAGAGAGCACTGACAGCTGCACACACAGATCCCTGCTGAGGTGCAGGCAGAGCCCTCGGATGTCACACGGACGGTCAGGAGGGGTCAGACACCCAGTGACCATGCTGGGACCAACAGAAGGCAGGCTGCAGCATTTCCTTCTTATCCAAGGAGTACCTCCTAGCCAGGATCTCACTCCAGCTCCCTGTGGCTCCCCACTGTGACCTGTCAATAATGAGGGGAGGGAGGAAAGAACACCCTGCTCTCTCTCCACCCTGCATTTCAACTGCTGAGCTGTGTTCCAGAAGAAAGCAGCAGGGCAGCCAGAGCTCCTGCCTTTTACAGGCTTGTCTGTTCTCCACTGGATTGTTTCTGAGGCTGTTTTGGAAATCTAAGAACAAGGAAGCTTCATACCCTGCATTTTGTTGTCGAAAAACACGTAAGAGGTTTCGCCATCTCGGATTTTCTTCCACTCGATTCTGGGATCTGGCGTTACAGTGGATTTGATGATGCAGGACAGCTCAACA
Organism: Atrichornis clamosus; assembly: GCA_013400975.1. Lineage (NCBI taxonomy): Eukaryota > Metazoa > Chordata > Aves > Passeriformes > Menuridae > Atrichornis > Atrichornis clamosus. The sequence continues at coordinate 35,616 of WBMZ01001596.1, forward strand.
CCTAGCAGGAGAAATGAAGGGAATACAAATTAATAGGAAGCAGCTGTATTTTTGCTCTGCTTTGAGCAGTCCTACTCAGTGTTTTATTAGGAGATGCTGCCCACAAAGCAGAGCCTTCTCTTTCATCTGCCTCACAAGCAGAAACGCTGCCGGGTTCCAGGAGCTATTGGAAGATGGATTTTGGCCAGCAAAAATAACAGTCCAACAGATATCAACTGTGGAGAGAGAAATGAACACCCTGTTCTCTGCGGGCTGTGACTTATGGCAAACAAGACCTTCTGACAGGGTGAGCCCACAGCACTGTCCTGCTGCTGAGCAGAGCTACACCCTGAGTCAGGGATGCAGCACCTCCCTGGGCCCCGTCTGGTGATGGAACACAGCTCCTGGGGGTAAATCCAGCAAACCCTCTGCCCTTTGAAGCTGGCATTGGCATCTCATCTCCTCTGCAGAACAGGGCATCCCAGCAGGGCTGAGAGGTGGCTTCCCAGTGCCCCAGGGCACGTCTGCAGGAGGGCCAAGAGAAAATATAAATTTCTCTTTCTGTGTATTAACTGCAAAGCAACTGCTTCTCCTTCTTTTGGGATCCAGTTCAAAAAAGCACTTAGGCAGACACTGCAATGCCAATGGCTTGCAGGGGACCTCAATAAACCATTTCAGTTGAACAGGGAGATACAGACATATTCTTAGGCACGCCCCTGAATCCCAGGCTCTCATAGTCCTGTCTCCTCCAAGAAAAGATACCAATAGGCCGAATTTTCCTCCATTGTTTGGCCTGATGCGAATCCCGAGCCAGCACTCACTTTGGAATTCCTGCACCACGGGCTTGGTGTTGCTGGATGTCAGCTCCACAGCCAAGAGTCTGCAGCCTGGAAAAACAAACAGAAGGTAATAAGAAATAGCACAGCTCATAAGTCACCCAGCTAGAAACAGGCTGCCTGCTGAGAAGTCATCTTGGCCAGCTCCGGGGACTGACTTCCCCAGATAAAACCTCTTCCTGGCTACCAACACAGCTCCAGCAGGACCGAGTTTATTTAGGAGTTGTGGTGTAAATACAGGAAAATATAATTGTTAGAAGTAGCAATTAAAGAGAAGGATTAACATAATGGCACAAAAGCAGTGCCAGCACGAGCCATTTCCTTGTGCCTTGTGCTTATTTAGATGGTGAAGGAACTGTGATAATGCAAGAGTGAAAGTAGTATTTTGAAAATTAACTGGTGGTCAGGAAAAGACAGGAAGCAGACCAAGCTCCAGAGATCCGGTCAGTTCCTGGAAGATGAAGTGGGCCAGGCCTGGCCTCTGACAAATGCTGATTGCACTGGCAAGTCTCTCAAGTGTGGTAATGTAAAATGTGAGGCAGTAAATCATGAAAGGCCTGTGATTCAGGAGAAAACAGAGTTCAGCTCTTTGTGCAGAGCCCCAGCCAGACCCACACTGGGGCAAAAGCTCCACCATGCAACACTGTGAGGCTCCTTATACCACAAACTTGCTTGTTCCCTTCTTGCTCCGAGCACCAAGGTGTTCCCAATTAATCCATCCACCTTCCCTCTTCTGCATGTTATTTTACTTTGAAAAATCTGCCTTCCTTGTCTCTTCTGCTGTGCACTCCACCAGAGCAGGTATCAACAGCACTCATGCTCTGCTGGATTCACCAACAACTCTCCAGAGGGAGAGGGGAACAAGCAGGGAGTTCCCTGGGAGAGGAAAGTGCAGCAGACAGGTAAGCCACGCCTTCATCACAGAGGATATTTTGGAACTGGGTGTTCGGGCTCTTCCAAAGCCTCTCTGTCTGTCCCAAAGCCCTGTCTTACAGGAGGAGGTTACACATTATTATCAGTGCCAAAATCATCAGCTGCAGGGGTCTGCCATGGCCACAGAGGCAGCTCTGCTGTGACAAATCCCATCAGCAGTTTGTGGAACTCTAAAGGAGGTGCCCACTGACCTCACTGGGCAGTGATCAAACAGCAGGTTAGAGGTGATGGAAACCAGGGCCTCGCTGACATGAGATGTAGCTAAAGGTTAAACTCTCTTAATCAGAGTAAAAAGCCGCAACAAACATGAACAGAAAGCAGAAAAGCTGAAGGGAGATGTGGAGAAAGAAATGGTCTTCAGCATCACAGCAGATAGCTGGAAATTCCTGTGCTGGCTTTTGGGCAGGGCCTGACAGTGCAGGGACAACACTGCTCTGGTGGAGGGGCTCAGCGTAAGAGAGCAAGGCAGCAGCCTGAGAAACACCCAAGAGCTGCAAAGTCACTCTCACTGAAGCCTGAGGGCCTTCAACACCTAAAATCCTTCCAGCAGTGTTGAAAGGTTCCCCGCTGATTCCTGTGCCTCGTTGTTTGTCAAACTCTGACACTTCCCTCGGAGCCCCAGTGCTGGAACCCCAAAGACCACCAGGGAGAGCTGGAGTCCGGCAAGGTTTAGAAAGTTGCCTTTGTGCACAGAATCATTGTTACTCACACAAAAGCTGGTGCAAAGTAAGAGTTGGCCCAGCCAAAACTGCTCTTAGCAGGACTTTTCCACCCTTCCTCCTCCTGCACTGGAGACAGTCAGGCAGCATTTGGGAGAAATCCAGCATTGAACTAAGATGACAATGCTCTGGATTTTGGTTCCTTCCAGTCAGGAGCTGCTCTAAGCACCCACCAGTCATTTCTGCAAGTCTGTTATGAAGCAGAGTCTATTTTCATCAGAATTTCTGCTTCCAGACCTACCCCCTGAAAGAAGGGAACTGTGCCACAAGATGCCAGCACTTCCCCTTCCCTCTGTTCATCACAGAATGGTTTGGGTTGGAGGGACCTTGAAGACCTTCCATGGGCAGGGACACTTCCCTATCCCAGGGTACTCCAAGCCCCGTCCAACCTGGCCTTGGACACTTCCAGGGATGGGGCAGCCACAGCTTCTCTGGGCAACCTGTGCCAGGGCCTCCCCACCCTCACAGGGAAGAATTTGTCCCAATATCTCCTCTATTCCTGTTCTCTTTCAGTTTGAATCCATTCCCCCTTGTCCTGTCACTACATGCACTTGTTAGAAGTCCTTTGATCCTCTCCAGGTGTTCTGTCTGGGCTCTGATCCTCGGGAGCATGAAGATTTCACTGATCCCAGAAAACCCCCAGAGCTCCGGAAGTAGCGAATCCCAAGAAGAAAAGGCACAATTTTGGGGAGAATCTTTTTGAAATCTTTGGGCATGTTTCCAACAATGGTGTAACAGGCATTTGATTGCCTCTGCTGTGAGATTTCTGCTTCTGGAACCAAAAGAGCTTTAATTGAGAGCCCAGGTTTGAGCACTCAGCTGATCTGAGGAGATGCTGGCTGGCCTCCTGCTCAGGACCAGTTCTGGTTTTTGTTACAGATTCCTGCTTGTACAATATCTTCTCCCAGAAAAATGGTGTCCCATCAAATCAATATCATGGTAAACAGCCCTACTGAGGTACATCTGCTGTAGCTGCAGTATCAGTTCAGTTGAAGGTGGGGACAGTAAAACCACAATGTTGTGTGGCTCTGAGGGAGTCATGACTCGAGAAATATTCACTCCAAGACACTCCATCAGACTCCAGCCTCATCTCATTTCTCAGAAACTGTTCACAGCAGGCTTTTTCTCATCCACTAAACACAAGAGATTCAGGTCTATCCCTTAGGCACAAAGCAGGATGACAACAAATTTTAGACAGAAGCTGAGTCCTTGGAGACTGTGTGAGAGGTTCTGACATTATTGCGTGTATTGACCGTGGGCAGAGATCAATGTGGCTGCTTAAATCACTGCTCAGACAGATTTATTCTCCTCTGCGTGGCAGAATACTGTAAGTAGCATGTTCTAAATTAAAAGAAGGCGACAGCAAACCAAAACAAAAACCTCAAGTGATCATACAGATTGTGCAGCAAGAGAGGAATGCCTTTCTAGAACTTTTTAGGATGACATTTGGGTATCCCTTGCTCATCAGTCTCCCTGGGGATGGAGGCATCTGCACCGAGCCAGTGCTTCCACTGTCCTGTTCAAGGAGCCAGGACACTTGGGCTCTGTCCCATTTCCCTGCTGCTGGCAAGGGCTGGCTCTTAGGGGTTGTTTTGCTTTGTGTTAAATCATCATTAGTGCCTAAGCCACTTTTTAAAAGGAGTATTTCAAAGGTGTTCCTTCAGGCTTCTTTCAGCCCAGTGCAAATAAGCAGGAAAGGTTTTGTGTTATGTAAATCTCACTTCAAAGGCCTCAGCAGGCAGAGTTTGAAGAACAGCTGGAATAGCCTGTATTCCTTTTCCAGAGCAGCATGTGCGCCACGGCAGAGGCACCCACCAGATCCGTATGTTCTACATCCCTGAATTCCTACCAGATTCATATGTACTGCATCTCCCAATTCCCACCAGGTCTCTGTGTGCTGCAAAATCCCAAATCCTACCAGATCTGTATGTTCTGCCCCCCTGAATACCCACCAGATCTGTATGTGCTACAGACTCAGCCAGACATATGGCTGAATCCCAAATGTCATCAGTTCTCCAAAATAGAATCCAGGACAAGGCACTGAAGTCTACAGCATATTCTTATGGCACTTTTTTTTTTTTTTCCCAGCTAAAGAGATCCAGCCCAGGCTTGCTACTGTGACTCATGTTATCTGAATCATTTTAAAATGCTATACTGAAAGAAAGAAGAAAAAGCAGTTTTATGGGCAACTCTGTGCGTTAAATCTCCTCTGCTGCTCAAAGCCAAGCCTGACCTTCCATCTCCTTCCATCCCGACCTCTGTTTGAAAACTCTGGGCAGGAATTTGAAGAGGAGGTGAAGTATTACATTCTAGGGAAAGTAAGAGGATGACCAGGAAGCAGTTGGGAGAAGTTGCTGCCAGCAGCCTGTGCTGCAGCAGCGCTCGGTGCCGACATCGCAGTTATCTGATACAGTAATTTTCGTTAAGGCACTGTCAGGCACAAGCAGTACAAAACCACGCCGCTGTATTTAAACACCTGCCCACCAAAGCAATAAAAATACGCCTTGCTTGAGGTGTCCATCATCACTAAGCCCTTGCTTGATTTGCAATTCAAAGCGCGCCTAAGCCATGTGGGAACGCCGCGATAAACCACACGCCTTGTTAAGCATCTTTGCTTTCTGGGTGGTTACTCAGTGCAGCAGGAGTGAGTGATATGTTGTTAGGTGTTAAAACGTGTCAGCTGAACCCTCTCCATGTCAGCACGTTCACGGCCGCCAGCCTGGAGGTGCCCCTGGAGCACCCACCCCCGGCGCTGGTGGTGGCAGGGACAGCACAGCCCAGCCCCGGAGCAGCAGGAAGGGGAGCTGTGAAGGGCAGCCTGGCTGACCCCAGCACTGTCCCTGCCTCTCAAGTGGGGTCTGTGAGCAGCAGGGAGGAAGCTGACTGTGAAATGCGTGGGGAACCTCCAGAGGAAGAGCGGAGGAAGCCACGCAGAGCTGGACTGGGTGAGACAAGGAAAGGGGAGGCTGGGTTTCTGCTCCCAGCTTATTTTGAGGAAATCACCATAAGCCCTTTCAGGAACATCTGACCATCTGCCTCGAAATATCCATCCTTTTGTCTCCCAGTGCTCCAGGCTCTTTATCCCCCCTCTTCTCTATTCCCAGTGCGTCTCCCTGCAATTCCACAATGAGACTTGTGCCAGGTGCTGGAGGACAGACAACACAGCCTGGCATAGGAATGAGAGACCACAGTGTGCTAGGCATTATTTGGTGAAGGGTTTGGGTTTTCTTTATCCATCTCTCTTTGTGCGGCGCCTCAGGAATAGCGAATGTTCTTGTGATACAAAAAGACTGGATTTATAAAGGGTGCATAAACGTTTTGCAGCACTCAGTCTTAACTTCTTTCCTCCAGCCCAAGGAGCTGGTTGTGTGTCTGCTCTAGCATCCAAGGGGCAGGTTAAAAACCCCTTGAAGCAGACAGAAGGGAGCAGGCAGGGGGATGGACCATGTCATTCCAGTGAGCCCTGCGAGCCGCGTGCCTTTTTTATTCCATTTCTCCGTGGCACCTCCCTGAGATCAGCCCTGACTCCGGGGTGGGCTGCCCCGCTGGAGAACAATGTAGATGTGCAGGGAGAGATTAGTGAACAAAAGCTTAGGAGTGTCTCCGTTCAAATTAAGTAACAGATGGACCTGGTCTGTGGGAGCTGATAACGGTTATAAAAAGGCCATCACCAGACTGTGGCCAGCCCACCCTGGAAAAAACCCACTCAGTCGTAAATCCTCTGTGCTGTTATAGCTGCTTGTGCTAGTAAGGCTTTATTTTTACCAGCTATCATAAACCAGCACGACTTATTTTAGATGCAGGGCTTGTACTGCTCAGCTAAAAGGGTGCCAGCTCTCTGAGAGACACCTCCAAACTGAGATGTGCCTGCCTGGGCAGGGACCACGAGGCAGAATTAACCTAGAGAAGGCAAATGCAGCCTTACAGAGCAGTGTTTGGCATTCCACGTGGCTCGGGCTTTTGCTTTCCTCCTCTCTTAGGGAGCTCACTCGCGGCACTCTCTTCTGAAATGCTCATCCTGAGGGAGTCTCAGGTGGTGGCAGCAGGACCAGGACCCCACAGGATGAAGTTGTGTGGAACACCATCGGGTATTTGCATTCATCTGGAGATGGAAGAATTTGGGATTTTGCTCTTAATTCACTCTCTGCCTGCTCACCAGCACAGGAGGTGAGGAGATGCCTGACTTCAAACAGAGTACATGCAGTTCTGGAACGAAATCTTAACCTGTTTAAATCTCCTGATTTAAATCTCCTGACTTAAACCGGGACCTTAAAGACCTGACTGCCTTTGCTGCAGAGAAGGCTCATTAGCACCCAGGCCATGCACACAGTCTTTTTTCCTCCTTCTTTTCTTCTTTTTTTTCTTTTTTCTTTCCTCCTCATTCTTTTCTTGGTTTTGCTTTTTTTTTTTCTTTTGGACAGGAGGATTTACTGTTCTACCTCCTAATCAGACAGCAAAGCACACCCACCCTCAGGAATGAATCAGGTTGCTCTCAAGGAGATACGGAGCCCTCTTGGGTCAAAAGCCTCTCTGCAAAGCAGCTCCTTCTGCAGCCAAACATTCCTGCTCTCTCCCAGGCAGGGAGGGAAGCGTAGGTGTTGCCTGTGAAGACCACACAGATCTTTCTGATGGTTTCCCCGAGCCTGGTTTCGTCATGTTGGGGTGCAGCTGCAGACAGACTGTCTCAAATCACCATCTGATCAGGGCTTCTGCAGCTGAGAGTTTCACAACCTTTGCTTGCTGCCTTGCTCAGCGTGGTTAGAGATGAGATATTAAGGTCCTGCAGATCTGCACCTTCACAGAAACTATCCCATTTTATTAAAATGGGTTTTCACCTGTCCCGACAGACCCGCCTGGAGGTACCAGCTCCACAAAGGGATCTACACGCTGCTGCCATCAAGGAGAAGGTGGACATTTAATACTTTGCAGATGTGGCTGTGCAAGCCTTGCCCAACACCTTCATCTGTGCCTGATCTGGGCCTAGCTCTCCTGCTTTCCTAAGCTCATCCCCTGGTTTCTGGCTCTCCTCCTGGAGAGGACTGACTGTACGTGCAGGTCGGGAAGGAAGCAATATTTGTGTGGATGACTAATACCTAATACTTAAAAGAGATTAGGATGGAAGCAGCAAGGGCTAGCGAGTTTCCAGCATGTGAGATTGCATCTCCTTCTGGAATATATTTCAGGCCAACTTCAGCTCAAACAGAAGACGGAAAGAGTTAGAATTTGCCCCTCAACATCTGGGATGAAGCATAATGGAAGGGCAACAGAAAGAAAACATGAAGAGGAAAGCTTTTATTCCAGCCCTTGCATTCCTCAATTGCTTCTCCCTTCCCCTTAAACATGAACTGAAAGTCTTATTTTCCTTGTGTGAGCAACAGGGAATAGGGCATGGAGCTCCTGTGCTGTATTAGATACCCAGACCAGGGGATTCAATCCTGCCCAGACCATTTCTCTGCCCTGCTGCTGGGCCTCCAGGGTCAAGCCCCTCACACAGATGCTCTGGGCTTCCAGTGTTAGGCTGACTCTCCAGGAGGGAAAAACAGGGACAGGTGGCCTTGCTGTGGCTCTGAGGCAGGAGAGCTTCTCCCTACAGCTGCACCAAGGCCTTGGCAAAAACCAGAGGAGAAATCCAGATCACTTGGCCAGGAATGTATCAAACCAGCCACACTGTGCTGAGCTCTGGTCCTGCCATTTTCATTAACGAATGGGCAGCCTAATTACACCTCCAAACTGGGCTGGCTCACAGCCAATACCATGGAAATCCGGGCAGTCACAGAAAACGGGACGTGAGGGGATCCCAGGAGGCCAGCTCATCCCCTCCTCTGCTTTAAGGCAGGAAAACCCAAGGGATGCAGCTGGCTGAGCCCCTGGAACCCTGAGGGACCTGGGGGTCTCACGGGCAGTGTTTCCCCACCATCATTTCCATCTGTCCAAGTGCTGTACATTCCTCAGTTGAGCCTCAGTCCCTTCAAATTCAATGTCCCCTGTAACTCAGTAAGGATGTACAGTTCCAGTTCACTGGAGGAAAAAAACGAGGAATGGAAATCACAGGAAGAGCAGGGAACACGCTATCTCAGCCAGCAGTGGATATGCCATTCTGTGACCTGTTTACCAGATGAGAATGCCTTGCAGCAGCAAATCCCAGCAACAAAGATGGGGAAAAGCAGGACTTTTTGCACAGGGCAGATCTGAAACCAACCCTTCCTGCCTATTCCCACTTGCCTTCCATTGTTTCCTTAGCCAGCCCTAAGAACTGCCATGCAGGCACATCCTACGTTATTTCTCACTTCAGCAAGTCCCCTTCCTCCCCAAAGTGGCAGATGCTGATACCAAATTAGTGCAAAGTGGGAGGGAACCAGCAGATAACTGTCACAAGAGCCAGGGGCAGCGGTCTTCCTGCTGTCCTGTCCCTTCCTCCCAGCAGGACTCTCCTGGCAGCAGACAGATGCTGAGGGATGAAATCCAGGACAGAGTGGGGTCAGTGAGACGTGGCGGGGACCTATGGCCGGTGTCAGGGAGGCAGAATGAATTGCAAAGGGAAAAGGGGCAAGTTCCTTTATTTTTGTCTCGTGTGGGAATTTGACTCAAGGATTGCTGAGAATCTCATAAGCCACGGTGACGTTTTCCAGGCTGAGTGCCAGGCGAGGCACAGACTTGATCTCAGCAGGTATGTGACTTCCACAGGAGCTGGGATGCTCCGTACCTGCCTGACCCTGGCTTTTGATGAGGACACACATATCAGAGGCTGCCTGCAATGCAAAGACAGGAAATAAGCGGATATGCTATCAGCACCAGGCTTTGCAATGCTCCTTAGTGTCTGGCTGTGTCCCAACCATCAATACAGAGACTTGCAGGGGTTTAGCCTATAATCCTCTATTCCTCTGTCTGTGACTCTAATCTCCTGATCCTGCGTTCTCCTCCAGCCTAGAGCTTGACCAACAAAACACGGATCTCAAGTTCTGCTTGCAGGAGACCAACCATGTCATCTTCCTGTGGAAAATGGGAGTTGGGAAGAGAGCAGCAGTCATCAGAGCCAAGAGCTGAGAGTAGGCTGGAGAAGGGAACAGGAGAGGGCGTGAGCAAGCACACAGAGAAATCATTTATGACAAGACTGAAAGCAGCTCTCGTTTTAAGAACATTTCCTCCAATTTTACAGTATAATTTTTGCCCTTTTTTTTTGCCTGTGTATAATTCTAGCCCCGGGTACCAACCACAATTGTCTCGCTAACGCGTCGCACAAAACACGTACAAATGAACATTTGGAGCGTGGCTGCAGGCACCGAGGGAACATCCCCGGCTGCCTGCGAGCAGACCGGGAGCCAGCGATCCCACTGCCGGCATTCCAGGCGGGAGAGAGGTGGGGCCGTCCTCCGCGAGAGGCGGCTTTGAAGCTTTGCAGCGAATGTGCCAGAACAAAGGATGCAGCTCTGCAAGGGGGGAAGAAGGCACTCCGCGAGCAGGAGATGCGACTTTAGGGGCAGCCCTGAATCACACGAGCAGATCGGAAAGGACTTCCCTTGTTAACATCAGCCCCAGCACAGGCTGCCAACCTGCACCGGGAGAAGCGCCGCAGGGCGCAGTGGAGATTATTTTTTTTTCAGGAAGTGCACCAGGGGAATTAAAGGGAGCCCAAATGAAGTCCCAGACAGATGAAGATGAAAAGCGTGGCACGGAGAGCTATTAGGAAGATGCTGGCATAAATGAGCACGGGGAGAGGGAAGAAGTAATGCTGTGTCAGAGCAAAGAGTGAGGACAAAACCCATTCTGGCTTGTCCCAGCCTGGATTCCTGACCAAGGCAAGCTTGTTTAATAGAGCAGAAACGAGCCTTGGCACGGAGGGGTTAAAAGATTACTTGTCCTGGGGGAGTTGAATTAGCCACGTATCTGGGAACTAACTTCTCCCAGACCCTGACTTGTTTTTCTCCTTAAACATCATCTGCTGCTATTTTTAGCAGAGAATTTTCTCAGCCGAATGCTCCCAGTTGAGCCCTGGTCAGAGGCCCTTTTCCCAGAGAGACACAGGCCCAGCAGCACGTGCTGGCCCCTGGTTCAGCTCAGCTCTGTGCCACTGCCCTGCCAGCTCTGGGGTTGGTCTGTCACACTTCCAGCTCTCTCCTGAGGAGTGGGGGACAGTCCCCACCCCAAGCCTGGTGCAGGCTTATTAAGTGTCCTCACAGACCCTAAAAAAACCAGGGGAGACTGCAATGTCACATTCAGCTAAAGGGGGTAGGCTGGACTTGGTCACTTGCCTGGAGGCTTTAGGAGTGAATGGCAAAAAAAGTGGGAAGGAGATCGAAAGAAATGATTAGGCTGACATTAGTAACAGGATCTGCTTCTCAGCACTAAAATCTATTTGAATTCATTCCAGTTCCTGCAAGGGAAACCGTGGAAGCCTTTATTGTTCATAAAAGTTGCAACTAAATTCGGACTGTATAAAGCTTAAGGAAATACCTCTCAGAGGACAGCCCTGCCTTGGCTGCTGGAAACAAATGAGGTAACTCCCTTCCTCTTCTCTGCTTTTCTTGGGGCCTTTATTCCTCCTCAGCCAAAATCCCAACCTGTCCATCAGCCCATCACTCCCTTCCCCTGGCTCCTGGCTGCTCAGCCTCCAGCACTGTTATCTGTCTGCCTGGCTGCAATTAGCAATGTGTCAGTGGATGTCTGGGGTGCTTCTCAGGGAAGCAACGCTTGTAACTCCTTTTATCTGCAGCCTGATTTAATACCTGCCTGCCAGAGATCAGCATGTAAATCAAAAGGCCAGATCAGGGCACATGGATGCACAAATTGAGCAGAACAGGAACGAACCCCTGGCTCGTCTGTGCTGATGTGCAGTTCAGGCTGGGGGACCCGGGAGGATTGAGCTCTCTGGATGCTGGGGATGAAGTCCAGCAGTGCTGGGCACAGCAGAGCCACAGTCAGCAAGGTCCCTCTAACAATGGCCCCTTCTTGGTCAGTGTATCTGTTCCCTGTGTGTCTTGGAGCCATGTCAGTGCGGCAAACAGATTGGGAACATATTTGCACTCCCCACAGCAGTACAGAAGCCAACCCTGACACAGAGGAGCAAGCTGGGCTCTTTGCTGCTCCGGGCCTCGCTGCCAAGTTTCCAGCTCCGCTTGAAACCTGTGGCCGAGCCCTCCTTTGGCACGGGAGAGGACAGGCAGGGTCAGGAAATGCTCTCAGCTCCTCATGCACAACTTGGCAGCTGCCTACAGGAGAGGGGAGCCAGGCTGAGCTCACCTGTGCACCTCTGAAGGCTCCCAGGTGACACTAAAATGACATCAAACCTGGCACGGTGTGGCCATGCTGAAACAAACGGGGCCCAGGGCAGCGGGAACCCCGACAGCACACAGATGCTGCACAGGGCCTCGTCCCCGTGGCAAAAGCTGCTGCAAAAAGCTTCCCCCAAGCCCTGCAGGAATCCCAGGAGCGCTGGATTTCTCTCTTGACCTTCATGAACGCATTCCAGCACATGGCACTTAACCTTTGAGGCTCCTTTGAAAATCCCAGCGCCAGCGTTTTACGGATGAGTGTGCTTCCCCTCACATCTGCCCCCTGTATCAGATGCTGCCAGCGCCTCTCTCTCTCCTGGCTCTGCTCCCAGCTGAAGGACAGACAATAGGCATTTGAATCCAGTCTCCACTTCCCCTCCCAAACAGCCCGGGGGAGATGGCATATCAGAGACACTGCTGAGAGCAGGGCTTGCCAGCCAGCGACAAGTCTCTCCACATCCCGGCCTGCCTTTGCCGTCCCTCCCAGAGCCACTGAACCACCGGTGCAGTCGTCACCGGGCACGCAGGTCAGCTCTGCTGGGCACGTCCTGGCAGCCTCCAGTTAGCCCAACACAGGGAACTGTTTCTCAGCATTTCATTGCTGCCAAAATCGACTGGATCATCCCGGATTCCCAACCTGGCGGCCACAGCACTGGTCAATGGACCTTCCTGGACCTCTGGGCAGTGCCAGCCCACTGGAAACACACTGGCCACCTTCTGGACCTCCCTTTGGTCACTCTTAAGAGCATCTACCTGCAATAAACTGACCCAGACAGCACACAGGGCACAGAGAGGAGCAGTTCCACCTGCAGGAGGCTCGACCAGGGTCCAGCGAGAGCTGGCTTGGATTCTCCTGAAGAACCGTTTTCCATCTTTCTAGAAATAGCTCTGCTTCTGGAGCCATTCAGCCTGTTTGGCACCATTCCTGCTGCTTCCCAGATAACAACAGAGGGTGAGAAAAACCTGTCTAGACACTGTTTACCTTCCGTGGACTCCCACTGCCACATCAAAGCACCTCTTCAAACAAACCTGCCAACTGGCCAAGGAATATTCCCCAGCTCTCCTGTGCCTGCTCCAGCCAGAGGCAAGGACTCATCCCATCATGCTTCAGAGTTTATCTTTAATCCAGCTCCTTCTGACAACAGGAAAGAGAGGTAGGATGAAAAATCTCATTACAGGAACATCAACAGAAGTCACCTGGCTTCACACTACCCAAGTGGGAGCTGCATCCCTCCTGCTCAGCCCCCAGGTACGAGCAGAGATCTCACCTGCCTGCCCTGAGCAGGCTGCAAACCCCAGCCCCTTTCAAAAGCTGCCACACACTTGTCCCACTTGTCCCTGCTGCTCAGCTGCTGGATCCCTTGCCTTCCCAAAGCCACGTGCACGAAAGCTGAGCAAGCTTTGCTACAAGCTGGGGTCAGAGAATATCTTCCAAGGAAATGGAGGTCAGCACACAGCTCGTCCACCAAGAGGCAGCAAGTCACTGTCACGGCAGGACAAAGACACAGGAGCTCAGGTAGATGCTCAGGATACCTTGAAGCCAAGGAGAGGTTTTTAGGTTTCTTGAGCACAAGTTACTTGAAGTCAGTGCTGTGGAGAAGCACCTGGCACTGGCATCGAGCACTGACCCCATGCAGCCACCACAAGAGCAACATCTATCTCATTATTTTAGTAAGGGTCCTTTGAAATACTTTCTGTGTGAGAGACAGCTAAGAAAATCCCGTCTGGCTTTATTCTGTCTCAGGCAGAAACAGCCTTTATTTAGCAAACTGCTGCTAACAGCTCTGTCTCATTAGTCAGTGTTTAGGGAACCAGGCTGCAATTGTTCTGAAGTCTGGCATTGCAGAAAGAGCCTTGATAATGAGGTCTACAGGAGACGATTCCTCCTGACAGCCCCACAATGACCTAGAAATCCTACTTAATTCCCTGTCAGAGAAAAGTGCTGAGTAACAGCGAGGTGCAGAGGCACTGGGGGCTGATCCGACAGGGAGCTGCAGCCTCTGCTCACACTTCAGGCTGGGATGGAAGTCTGAGGGGGGAGAGCCAGCCCTGCCCAGCTGCAGCAGCTCCCCAGAGAAAGCTTTTGGGGCAGACAGATGGGGTTTACTATGGGAAGGTTGGTAGCATCATCTGTAAAAGACCTGGCACCACGCACAGTGCTGGGAGCAGAAGTCCCTGGTAACACAACAGGACGAGGCACGTGAAAAATCAACAGCAGCACCTGGGTCTGGACTTCTCAGTGTACAAGGCACTGGACCACGCTCACCTGCAAACTGTGCCAAAACCCTGCTGTTGCGGCGGGTGGGTGCTGCAACCTTCCAGAAGCGCCTCCTAAGTGAGGTCGCTCGGCAGGCCAACACACTCACACACACACACACCGGATAGCTTCCGAAAGAGTCGACGACAAAGAGGCAGGAAGGGTCTTCGTGTAGAGTTCCATGGGGGAGGTTTATCCCAGCCACACACGTGAAACCGTCCAGGGATGAAGACCAGAAATACGGGCGGGTCCAGGTTTAAATATGGGGGCGGAGAGCATCAGGGACCAATGGTCTGAGGGTGTGGGGGCAGTCCATAGGCAGGGTTAGGTACGGGAACCCATAGGGAGACTCAGAGGGAGGGGCGATGGGGCAAGGGCCAATGGGGGAATAGGGAAGGGAGAACTTTCTGGAACAGGGACATATAAGGTATAAGGGGGGCAGGGAGGCCAACGGGCCAATCAGGGAATCAGAACTGGGGCACATTAACATAACAGGGCAAAGCATCCTGGGGGAAGCCCTTTCTGTCACCCTAAGCTGGGGACTGTCCCACCACTGGACTCGCTAAGTCCCTTGACGCAAAAGCTTTTTGTCTCCACACTCTGACAAGGATCTCCCTGGCTCGAGCAGCTCGGCTTTTATCTCTATTCTGATGTCTGTCGTGGCCAGGAGCTCAGCAGCTCCCCTGCTACCAGCAGAGCCTGTAGAATGTCCTGCTGCGGAGCAGCCTCGGGCACTGGCCAGGTGCTCTGTCCTCTCCCCAGGACGTGGGATGCGCGGTGTGGGCGCCCCGGAAGTGCTGAGGAGCGTCTGACACGTTCTGCCCCAAACACTTTTCCCCCAGTTCCCTTGGAAGAGCTCACAGCAGGCTGGGGCAGGCTTGGCCTGCACACACCCCACTTTCAAGTGGTTTGTTTTCCACAGACAGCACGTGGACGTGGCCAGGAACCTCCGGGCTGGGTGGCTCCGAGCCAGCTGGGCCAGAAGATGAGGTAGAGGGATGCAGCAGGAATGTGGGCTGGATGCAGCTGACCTTGAAGACCACCCCCGGTACAGACCCTTGCAGGCATGTGCTCGCCACCTGTTTCAGCCAGCAGGCAGGGGGGCTAAAGCAGGAATTCTGGAGCTGAATGCACAGTCTGTTCAGGAGTGGTCTGAAGACTCCCACCCACGTGAGGCTGAGGGTGCTGCCTCGCAGCCCCTGGCACAGGAATGCATCTGAGCCCATCACGTGTGAGCCGGCGAGCGCAGCCCTGTTGAAAGCAAAGCCCAAATGTGCAAAGGACTGCTGCAAAAAGAAGAACTGTGGAAATGAAATCACCAGCCCAAACAGTGTCTAGAGACAACCCAAGCCGAGTGCCTCGGATGTCAGCAGCAGAAGGAGGGCTCAGAAATGGAGAACCCAGCTCAGTCTGTGCTGGCACACACGGAGGATCTGCCTCAGAGACAGGAGGAAAAGACATATGCTGAGAAGGGAAGGACCAGCTTTATTTTACCAGCCTCTGTTCCCACCCGAGACATGCTTTAAAGACTGCCTTGCAAAGCAGGAATTAAATCCAAAGGTGCCTCTGCATCTTGCTTGCTGTCATCCCCTTATCAGTTATCTCCAGCCTGCTCTGAGCCAGAAGATGAAAGGATCATAACACCACTTATCTTCCCACTTAAGAACATGCTTAAAAGCTTGCTCTGAAAGAGGAGGGCACTCAAGCCTGGGGAAGCAGCTGTAAATTCTGCAAATGGGCTTCCCTGCATTTCCTTGAAGGAGCTACTGCTTCTGAATGAGGGACACAGACACCAAAAGGAAACTGGGGAGGGAGGAAAGAGGGAAACCTTTGTAGCAAAGAGACCTTTGCCTCGTGTCCAGGACATGAAGCTGAGTGACAGATGTGAAGATGTATGACGTGTGTGCCTCAGAAGTGACTGAGGATGAGCCAGGAATCGAAAAGCTCTTGGGAAATATGTAAGCAGCCAGAATGATGCCATATTTGTCACTCCAAAACCACGCTCTCCTCGGGACTGTGCAGTGTCACGGCCAGGAAGGTTAGGGATCCCCTTGCATGCTGCAGGCAGATCTGCAGCATCCAGCCTAGCTCCATCACTAAGCCTTGAGGCCAGGACCTCTCCCACAGAGCCCCATGTCTGAACTTGACCCTCATCTCCCCTCTTTGCAGAGCTGCTTGTAATCACGGTGAACCTGGGTCCAGCTTGCCTTTGTCATTTAATAGCTGAGTCAACTGTCAGAACAGCCAAACAGGATGTGTTCCAAATATTTGCAGAAAGAGGAGGATCAAGAAGCCTGCAGCAGAACACCAGGAGCCTGCCCAGGCGAGGAGAACAATCCCTATTGTGCACCAGCAGCAGGATGCTGGTGGGCGATGATCACGCCTCGGCACGACGTGGGGAAAGAGCCCCCAAATAAATCCTCCCATGCTCAGGAATAAACTGGAATCCGGAGTCCCCTCTGCCCCCTGGCAGAGCCCCAGTGCTGCAGCCCTGCAGAGTGATCAGCCCCGATCGTAGCTCAGCTGTTGGCTTGGAGAATCCAAGGAGCAGTTGGCAGCGGGATGGGGGGGTACCGGGGTGCCTCGGGAGCTGCTGCCAGCCCCAGCGCAGACTTCAAAGGGCTCATCTTGCCCTGCTGTGTGGGAGAGGACAGCTGTGTGTTGGCCAGGCCCACCAGAGGGTTTCTGATGGAAGAAGAGAGGAGTTGGTACCTGGTTTAACCTCCCCTCCAGCGCACACGAGGCAGCTCTGGCAGGCAGAGCTCCGCGCTGCCCTGATATTTACGGGATGTTGAAAACTGGCCAAAATGAAGGGAAAACACCAGCTCCATAAGGATGTTTACCAACTCAAACAGCTAGTTCTGCTTGAGGGAGAGCCCATGAGGCTCGGGAGGCGATTACAAGGCACTCTGCCAGTTCAAAGGCGGCTCCATCAGCTCTGAGGGAGATAAGCCATCACCTCCCTGGGAAACCAGACCAGCTCCATCCACGTACACTACGTGCAACCTCAGCAGAGCAGCTGAGACCAAAGGAGGAGGGAATCCAGCACCTTCTGTGCTGTAGGAGCCTCTAGATCCACAAGGAGATCCGTGGTGGGCGAAGCCAACCTGTCTCATGGCACGTGTGAGCCCTGCCAGCTGAGCACAGAGCAAACACACTAACGGGGGCTGTATTACTCCTTCGACCTTGGCTGTGTCCACCTCAACACTTTTCCAAAGACTCGCACAGGCTGGGGAACTCAGGGCTAGTCCAGAGGTACAGAGCACAGAGCTGGGACTTCCCTTTCCAAGATGCCCAGGACCTCCCCACCACAGAGCGGATGTTTTCCAGGCTCTAAAAATAACCAGCTCCAAACAACGTGCTGGGTATAAAGAAATATTTATCTTTGAGCTTTTGCTCAAGATCAATACAGAAGGAAAAAAGATTAAAGCAAAGATTTAAGTGTGTATTAAAAATAGCTGGCGATAAGTTCCTTTGAGGGGATAAAAGCCGTTTTTACAGAAGCAGCAAGAGCTGCAGGACTTTGCAACACCTTCCCTGCTGTGTAAGCTCCCGGAAATCACCCAGGAGAGTGTCAGCAGCCAGAGCCTCAGGAGGAAGTCCATTAGCAGGCAGCAATCTCCTTAATGGACCCTGGGGTACCCGGGAAAGGCTGCTATGGACACTGGGGTCCTTTCCAGCGCTGCGCTTCACGCAGCCAGTTATCATCCCATACTCCAAGGAATGCTTCTCATCTTTATGGCAGCTTGATAGCACAATGAATTAATCTTTTGGGGAGCTTCCAGTGAGCGAGGACATAAACTGGGACAGTGAGTTTTTGCTTTTCCTTTTGGTTTTTTTTGACAGCCCCCAGCAAACAGCCGTGAACAGAAGCCGTACGTGCGACCGTAATGCAGGTTACAGCAGTAACATCCATCAAACCTCTGTTTTTCAAGGATAACATCCCAGCAAAACAAAAAATACTGTCTCCATGGGTGATGGGGGGCTAAAGGATCAAGCAGAGCCTTGTACATTTACATGCAGACAAAATCATTAAGTTCTCTGCTGTGCAACCACCTCCACTCGAGGTCTGAGAGAACACGCAGCCGCCCCGGAGGGATGAGAAGTGGCAGGAACATTTCTGCTGGGAATAAAAAGCAGGACTGCTGTGCAGAGCTCTGTTTCTCTGTTAAAAGGTAAGCCTGGCTCTCAAAAGATCTCTCCTCCATGACCTTGCTTGCCAGCCTTGTTCCATACCACTAATGAAACGGAGCTCCTGACTTCCTTTGGATACGTGGAATTTTATGGGCTCCTTCAGCAACCATTGATGGTTTTACACCTTGAGATATACC
The DNA here is from genome assembly GCA_013400975.1 of Atrichornis clamosus. Classification (NCBI taxonomy): domain Eukaryota; kingdom Metazoa; phylum Chordata; class Aves; order Passeriformes; family Menuridae; genus Atrichornis; species Atrichornis clamosus. The sequence goes on from WBMZ01001596.1 coordinate 53,940, forward strand.
GGGCAAGACTGTCCAAAATGGCACTTAATTAGATGTCTCAGGGGGAGTGAGCAGGGAAGCCAGATGCTTTCAACAGACCTGAAATTTTAGAAGTATTTTACTTCCAACCTTCAAATCAGAGCCTAAAAGTGTCCCAGTTTATGTCCTCTCTGTAAAATACTGGCCACTTATATAAGAAATTGCCCAAAGTTTATTAAGGCAGGGATTTTCAGAAGAGGTCATGGGCATTAGAAACGCAGCCTAGTAATAGGAACAAATCCCCTTAGATTTCAGTGGATTTCTCCAGCTCAGCAGAAAATCTTACCTAGGCCACTGAAATATATTTTTAATAGCGTGATTAAAAATCTTGAAATACTGCTGAGCATTGTCAACTGCTGCCTTTTAGCCACATGCCAAAGACAGAGTAAGTCCCTGGAATGTTGCAGTTTTAAAGCTCAGTGTCTTCAAATGAGCCAGCTGTGCCCAGATGAATTAAGAGGACTCTTAAAAACCCACTGATCTTACATTTGTGCTGTAATAATCAGGTGCACTGAAGGGAGTAGGTTGGAGCGTGTTATGCCTTTAACTCTGAAATCCCTAGGATTTATGACTTAAAAAAAAAAAAAGAAAACCTTGAGTATTATCTGAACACAATTTAATTTCATCTACTTCATCTATTGGTGCTCTGAAAAACCTTCATTTCCCCTTGTAACTGACTCTGTGCTAAGCCCTGTGCTGCAGCCCACGAGGGGCACCACAGAACCCAATTCTTTGTATTATTTATACTGACAAGCGATTCTTGCATGACAGAACAATTCCCATTAATTTCTCGAGCTTATCTGAAGTACCTGTGGGCTGTCAGGTTACAGCACGTATGTGGCTTAGTTCCCTTTTAATTAGTCAGTGCCAGCCCAGTGTTGAGTGGACTCCCACTGGACAGGTCTCAGCAGTTTACAGGTGAGTTCATGGGAACCTGACCAGCTCTGCTCTCAGGAGCTGGAGACATTTCTGAGGTGTTTGTTTTAATATTTTATTATTATTATTTTTCTGCCAACTCTCATTTTATAAATTTTGCTTCTGCCTCTGCTGCTCTTTTCTCTGCCTGTTCTTTGGTTTGGAACACGGATTTAAAGCAACTTCCCTCAATACCCAACGCAGCAGAGAGAGAGCTGTGACAAGTCACTGAAGGAACGCCCTCTCCAAACCTCACTTTTTGCATGTTGGGGTTTCTTCTAAGGCATCTGAAGGCCTGGCTGAGGATGCTGCTCTAAAGAGCAGGACAGCAGCTCCGTTGTGCAGCTGTCTTGGTGCTGCCCTCCCCAGCCGTGTGCCGGACAGCTGAGCTCCTGCCCAGGAGTCGCACAAAGCTTCCTTACAGCAGGAATTGCAGCAAGGCCACCAGGGTGACAACAGGACCCTCAGCTGGCCGTCCCTGTGCGGGAAACATCTTTAATAGACACCTCCCTCAGCGTTTACCCCCTGAGGATGTTGCCTGACCTCTGAAATGAGAAGCAGAAGTTTGGGAGGTGTTGATTATCCCTGAGACCAATGTTCTGGTGAAGTCCGTGGAGTGGGCTCCTCGCTGTCCTATTCCCCACAGATGTATTTTGCTAAGTCTCTACAAAAAAAAGGAATTAAAACCCTCCAAACAACACCTCTCCCCTCAGGTTACTCCTGTGGATGTTAGCACTCTGAAAGGTCATGAACAAACAGAGACCTGAGCTTTCCAGCCAAAAAAAAGTCCAGTTTTTAATGCTATTATTTATTTTTCTGAAACTGAAACCTCTCGTTTCCAGCAGGGAGTTTGAGCACTGTGACCTGGCAGGTATTTCCTCTGCCCCAAGCACAGCTATTGACAGAACTGCACCCAAACAGCAGTCCAGGCCCTTTGGGGGAAATTTCAGACTGTGTCCAGAACATTCATTAGTGCAATTAAAGCCATTAGCTGGTTCTGAGGCCATGTCTTGACTCAGCAAGGGACCTGCACACACCCTCAACTCCTCCACTGCACAGAACTGACGTTTAGTGGTCGAGTTGGGTTTTGGTGCTGTGTCTCATAAAAACATGATACTCCCTGGGGGTTCAGAGGGAAGACAACCAGCCCTTATCAATTGGGAGAAGATGCTGCAGTTCAAATTCCAGTCGATAGAGAAGCCAGATTGAGAGTGTAATTATCCTAATTAATTTTATATCTCGAATTCATCTCTTTTTACATAAACAGCAGTTTCCAAGCAGGCCACCGGCTTTTTTGCACAGAGCAGTGGTTTTATCTTGTTGAGGGGCATCTTGGCAACACAAGCTCTTGTTTTGCAGACAGGGACTCTTGAGGACTCAGGATCCTGTTGGCCTGTGGAAAATCTTTCCCTTTGCTAACTCCCTCCCACCACTCCAGGCTGGCTCTGTAAGGAGTTCACGAACCTTCTCCGGATCATCAGGGCTTGATGCAATCAACTGTGAAGCATTAGCTCTAAATATACAACTGGGAGGCCAGTTCTGCTTCAGCACACAAACACTCATGGCACAGGATGAGAAAGCAGCCAGCCCAATTTGCAAGAGAAACTTAAATAATAATCCAAGTGAGCTGCAAGGAAGGCAGGAGCAAGCGGGGACTAATCATTGCTCTGCCCTTTGGAGATGGCTAAAGTTAGGGGCAAACTGGCAGGAGGCCACCCACAGCTTTTGTCCTTGTTTGTGGAGCTAAATGCAGCAGCTCATTCTGCTTTGTTTACTTGTTTAGGTGATTTTTTGGCAACTCAACAGCGTGTCCCTGGTGCAAATCCTCCGTGTGTGGACAGATAATTGAAAAACAACTGCAGCAGGCCAAGAGACCCAGAATTCAACTTGTACAGGGAAAATAAACAGTAAAAGAACCCAAGCTCACAAGCAGAGCAACATCTCAGTCCACAGCTCTTTCTCCTGACTAAAGAAAACACATTTTACTCTTTGAATCTACTTGTGTTTCAGCAACCAAGTAACTCTCAGAAGTATTTGGGGGGAGACGGAATGTGCTGGTGTCACGTTCTTTGTCAACAGCTGTAAAGGAGATGTGCATCCAACTCCTCTTTGGTGGTGATGCCAGATTCTGCTTACCCAAATAGGAACACCAAGCCCTTCCTAGGAATTTTTTTGAAGATGTTATTAAGCCTCTGATTTTGGCAGGGCTCTCAAAGCTGTTTGTCCCGATTTTTTACTGCCTGTTGAAAAGAAAGCAATACTGCAAATACTTCCCATCAGAGAGAATACCAACAAGCAACTTATCATCACTGCAGTAGAGCTAACAACATTTCCACCGAGTGATTTTTGGCACTGACAGCTGACTCAGAACAGTTGTTGGTGGCTGGGACAGATGGACTTCATATATTAAAAAAAAAAAAAAAAAAAAAAAAGAAATAAGAANAGAACTTCTACTCCATAGATTTTTAAAAGCCTTTTGCAAAATCCAACATATTACCAAACCCTCAGAATTAAATCAAAAGGAGATTTGAATATAATGAGCTTTAAAACTGAAATGTGCCTGGGACTTGCTGTATCTCCCCATCAAGGGCTACAAGGTATCAGCATGCTCTATTTTCAATGGGAAGTACTTGAGAGTTTTGGGAAGGTCTCCACAGCTCTCAGTCCAGCAGGTGAAATCCTCAAAATCCAAATATTTGTTTCCACAGGGAAGCTGGCAGGGAGGGACCCCAAGGTAGAGCAGAACACTGATGCCAGTTGTAAGCCCCTCTTTCCACCACCGCCGCCGAGAGCCTCTGCTGGTTTAATTATGACCATGGCATTTCCCTGATGTGCAGAATCTTTAGATGCTTTTAGTGCCTAGAGCTGGGAATGCACTGAATGCTCCATGCTTCACTGGCTCCCGTTTCATGGCAATGTTTTAAGGCCATGATCAAGAACTGGCAGTAACACACAGGAGGAGGCAACCCCAGCTCGTAGCACTTGGAGTCAAGGCAGCACCTTATACTCTACAGCAGGTCAGAGTCTGGCCTCAGCCTTGGATCTCAGCATCTTGTGAGCTTTGTCTGCTTCTTTTTATGCCTTTTTTGTTTTTTCCCCCCAAGTAATCCGCTGGCACAAACACATCCTTGCAGTCACACTCCCATCCCACCATCCAGCACCAGCCCTGCAGGCTTCAGTACATGTTTAATTTTATGTACTGCTGACAGCACAACTCGATTTTAGTGGGGTGCCCCCACTACCTCAAGTCAAGCACGGGGACTTTTTTTTTATTCTCAGCCTCACTCTGCCCTCTCTCCTGGGCTTATGACCCCAAATTAAAAAATTAGTGGAAATCAACACAGGATGAAGCACTTTGACTTGGACACAACCCTTTGAATTTAATGGAAAGCAAAGCCTGTTACCACTTGATTTACTCACCAGGTAAATGTTCTTAGGCAGAGGTGTGAAAATAGTGGTGTTTGGCTGCTTTTAGCAACTATTGTCTGCCTAAAGAAATGCAGAAATATCTGTAGTTTGTTTCCAGTCTTCCTATCTTTTAGGCCAGATTCAACAGGACCCTTGGGCACTGCCCATAAAACAGACGAAGGAAGTGGGGCACCTTTCTATCCTGCAGCCCTGCTGTGAGGAAAAGTTGTGTTAAGTCTGTCGTTTTTCCCACTCAAAGGGAGCAGCTGAACCCAGAGTTAGCAGTGGGAAGACCGTGTGATGCTCTGGGATCAGGCACTCCCCATCTCTCCTGCTGAAACAGTTTCTGCTACAAACCACAGCAAAGCAAGTGAACACCAGACCCCGGAGCGCGTGACAACCATCTCCTTGTTGGAGATGAGTGTCAGAGTCATCTTCTCACCCCTGCGCTGACTCTTTTGGTAAACAGTGCCCAAATCTCACTGTATTTGAGGCCCAAAGGGACCCTACAAGTTATCTGGAGAACTGTGTTTTGGCCTCAGATAAACTGTTTGAAATACTTCCATACACTTCAGCCGTGAGCTGACCCTAGACAGTCACTGGTGAGTCTGGACACGCACTCGTGCTCAGCCCGTGTATTTTGGTACTCCGTGGCTGGTTGTCAGCCTAACCCCACTCCATCCCATCTTCTCCTCCTGCCATCTGGGCGGATGGGGGGAGGACAACGCGAGCCCACCGGCTGCTGTCCCCCTCCTCATCCCCCCAGCTATTAATAGCCAGACAACAAATGACCCCAAATTCATTCCTGAGCGGAATTAGCAAATGTTTTTGCAATTAAAACTGCAAACATTCATGCGGGGCCCCCCGAACAATAGGCGCCTGTGCCTGGTCTTGAATAGGCACTAGTGTCCGCCCTGCCTGCCTGCCGAGCCTGCACATTCCTGGCACCCTCAGCCCTGGACCCGCTCCTTGCTGAGCTGGGTTTTGGGATATTTCCCCCCTGTCGTGTATGTGTGTGTGTATCCCACACTCCCTGCAACATCACACTCCCAGCGGGTTCTCGTTGCCTGTCCGTGTCCCGTCCCGTCCCGCATCCCGGCGGCTCCCACGCCGTCCCGCATCCCCCCGTGCTCGGGGCAGCGCATCCCTCCCTTCCCCGGGGCGAGGGTCGGGGCAGCGCATCCTTCCCCGCTCTCAGCCCCGTTCGGTGCCGGGGCAGCGCATCCCTCCCCTTCCCGGGATCGCGAAGGGGGCAGCGCATCCCTCCTCCCTCCCATCCCCGGGATCGCGACCGGGCAGCGCATCTGCCCTTTTCCCTGGGACCGCAACCGGGGCAGCGCATCCCTCCTCTTTCTCCCGTACCGGGACGGGGGCAGCGCATCCCTCCGCCCTCTCTCACTCCGGGATCGGGACGGGGGCAGCGCATCCCTCCGCCCTCTCTCACTCCGGGATCGGGACGGGGGCAGCGCATCCCT